>OZ023166.1:467500-482500 GCA_963678695.2 Diplodus puntazzo
TAATACAGTAGGTCAAAATAAAAAAATAACTGTACAGTCACACATGTGAGGTTGTGCTGAAAATAATCACACCAAGTAAATAGTTTTTAAGGTGAAATATAATGGCAAAATCAAAACTAGTCAAAAACCAATTATACCCTGGAATATCGGATTTCACAGCAAACCTAAATATCCCTGACGTTCCACCTTCAAACAGCCTCATTTGGCCGTCAATGAAAAAGCTTCTTAACCTCCCACTTTTCTATAGGAGCACATACTTCCTACAGGCACTGCACTAGTACAAATAATGTCATTACACACACTTGTTAAAAAGCTGTATGGGCCCGTTCTTTTTTGAGTGATGACAGTTTTACGGCTCTTACCTACATTATTAGGCATCAGTAAGGAGAGGGCTGCAGCCCGAGCAGGTGAACATGAACTCAGGTAACATCTAAGCAGTCCAGCCCGGCAAAAAAAAAAAAAGAAAAGGATCAAATCCTTTTCTTTTTTTTTTTTACCCTTTTCTCCTCCCCTTTTTTCTCCTCTGTCCCCCTTGAATATATATATATATATGGTACAAAACTGAGTGACCCTGGATCTGTCAAGCGTAAAGCCGTGTTTAGAACCATGTAAAATTTAAAATAAAGTATGCAATAAAATGACTATCAGGGATGTCAGAGAACACCAGCGGGCACAGCAGACTGAGGATTTACACAGACGCAGCAAAGAAAGGAGGGCAAAAACTGAACAGGAGTGAAAACAGACTTCACTAACTTTGATCAGGAGGAGACGACCATCACAATAATGAAGTGATAACAGAACTACAGAACTCAAGAGCTGAGTTAACTCTGAATCTAGAGATCCAAGCCAGCGAGACCGTCTCAGCGGTAGACGAGGTCGGTCCAGTGTGGCCACAAACCGCCGGGCCTCTGCTGCGTTGTTAAAGCTGCGCTCCGTCCCATGATGCTGCACCATGAGCCTCGCTGGAAACCACATCGTCAATCTTATTTCCTTGTCTATGATTTTCAGACCACATCGTTATACGAGCGACGCCTCAGTCGGACCACGTTAGACAGATCCTGATGGATGGAAATGCGTGACCCCTCGTGTTCCAGGCTTGTCGCCTTCCTTGCAGCTGCTAGGATCCGAGGTTTATCCCGGGAGTTCTGGAGTTTGATGATCACCGGTCTCGGGCGGTCACTCCTCGGCCCGGCGGTCCGGTGAGCTCAGACCAAATTTATGCGCCCCTTGGCAGCGCGCAAGCCGAGCGTCCGTGGACTCAAAACACTCAAGAGGAAGTTCACCCTCCGTACCTTCCTTCATATTTAAGATCCATATGTTGTCGCATCTGCTGCGGTTTTCTCCGTTGTCTATCTGGTCAGCTGCGGTCACCTGTCTGTTCTGCACCTGGGCAAGGCCGAGCTCAAGGGCGCCCACCTGGTCGCCCACCTGGTCGCCCACAGCGGAGATCCGTTGTTCTGCCTCACTGATGCGTTTCCACTGACCTTCCAGGCTGCTGGCAATGTTGTCTAAGGTGTCAGATACTTTCGAAAACTTGTCTTCCATAATTTCGCTTGTGCTTTGAATAACTTCTTGCGCGAGCTCAGACATGTCTGTAGCGCTAGCTTCCAACATGCTAGCACCAGTCAGAGATGGAGGCGCCATGTTGGGCAACGACAGCAGATCGGTATTCTTGGACTGGATAGTTTGCCTCAGTGTGGCCGCTCTTTCTCTCTGAGACTGTCCGCCAAGTGTAGGTTCTGGCAGGTAAAAGGTACTTTTAGGCTGAAAGCATGAGGGCCGAAGCGGGAGCTCTGCAAAGACACAGCCTTCAGCTCGCCATCGTCACGTGACCCCAGAACGGTTTTTACAAACATGGTTCTGATCCGTGACACTTCTTGAAGTGTATTTTGATTAAATCAGCATCGTCAGCTGTGAGGATGAATATTTAATGTTGATGTTTCTGTGTGAACAGGTGCAGATGTCCTGCTCACTCCAACACCTTCCACCAAGGTACACACACACACACACACACACACACACACACGGATATCCATGATCAGCTGATCATTGATCCACACACAGGTATGATCAGGTGTTTTTCCTGCAGGTGCTGGAGCTGTGACCTGCACCGTCCGGAAAACGGACTACGCCTTCGAGGTAACTCCACCTGACTCTGTTCAAACTCATTTTAACAGTGAGCTGAGGACCAGAGACGGTAGAACAGTCAGTGAAGATCAACAGTCACGTGGTTCATTCATAAGTTCTCTTATTAAAAGTCTTTGAAGGTAGAAACATTTTGACACTTAAGTTTAAACTTGAAAACTCTAAACTATCAGTTTTATTGTTTCTGTCAGATGGCGAGTTCCAACATCCGATATGGAGACGGAGTGACCAGAGAGATCGGCATGGTAACCACACTTCATCATCATCATCATCATCATCATCATCATCATCATCATCATCGTTAACATTAACAGCGTCACTGAGCAGCTGATCTGAAGTTACTCAACAATAACTGAAGTTTATGTTTATAACGAGGTTATCGCTACATACTAATAGCTCATCTTGTTAAACACTTCTTGGGATTTTTAACATTTTCCTGCAATTTTCTGAATCCATTGGATGTTTTAAAATGTGACATTAACCCACTTGAAAATATGTTATGTTTATAATAATAATAATAATAATACATTTTATTTGTGAGATGGCACCTTTCACGTCACCCAAGGTCACCTTACATAGGATGAACGCATAAAATAACAACATCACAGAATATTAAACCCAAACATTGACATAAAAAAAAAGACATAATGTTGTTCGTGTTGCGCAGCGTCAGGTGATCACAGGTACCAGGTGTGACCGTGACAGGTCGCTTTAAAACAGTCTGGAGTCATCTGTGGAGAAGCTGAAGGTAAAGGTTCGGTCCGATCACACTGAGCTCACTGTGGCTGTTCTCCGGTTCTCCTGCAGGACCTGCAGAACCTCGGGGCCCAGAACGTGTGTCTGATGACGGATAAGAACCTGTCCCTGCTGCCTCCGATGAAGGCCGTCCTCGAGTCTCTGGCCAAGAGCGGAGTCAAGTACAAAGTGTACGACAACGTGCGTGTGGAACCCACCGACAGCAGGTGAGACGCACCCACAGGTGACCTGCAGCCAGGAACCATCCTGCGCTCTGATTGGCTGTCAGGTGCACATGCTATAACGGAGTCCAGACAGAATCAGACAAACGTTTAATGTGTTTGACTTTATTTCCTTAACGTTTCCTCGTTTGTCTCTAAATGTTGTTCACTGGTGAAGCTTTTTGAATCGATTGGTTTGAAAGATGTTAAAGTTTGATTCATGAAGAAATAATATTCAGAACTGTGTGTGTGTGTGTGTGTGTGTGTGTGTGTGTGTTCGTTCCAGTTTTAAAGACGCCATCAGGTTTGCTAAAAACAACTCGTTTGATGTGTTCTTGGCGGTGGGCGGCGGCTCCGTGATTGACACTTGTAAAGCAGCCAATCTGTACTCGTGTCACCCCGACGCCGACTTTCTGGACTTCGTCAACGCTCCGATCGGTAAAGGGAAGGTGGTCACCGCCCCTCTGAAGCCGCTCATCGCAGGTAAAAACGCCGGGGTTCCCACGACAACAGCCGTGTCGATGGAGACGTAATAAAGAGAAACGATTGAGCGTCTCGGTCTGACTGTTTTGCTTGTTTTCCTTTAAATCTCATCTGTGAACTCTGAACTGTGGAGTTGTGAAATATCTGCAGGAGTTTTACAGCATCTGTTAAATCAGTTCAAGGTTCCTGTGACGGTAAAGATCTCCATCTCATTCATGTGAACTTTGTCCTTCAGTGCCGACGACCGCAGGGACCGGCAGCGAGACCACCGGAGCCGCCATCTTTGACTACGAGCCTCTGAAAACCAAAACTGGTAAAGACTTCAGTCCCCAGCTGAGACGTCTGTCCTCACATGAGTCACAGCCTGTTTGATAGTTAGTATTAATGAGGTAATGGTACAAAAACTGTTCTCACAGGAGAATAAGGTGGCAGGGTCCGCCGCATATATAAACATAATAATTTGTGGATGTCCCAGAGAAGACAGACTGTCCCTTTAAACTTAGAAGTATGGAAGCTCAAAGGGACAAACACTCATCACAGGCTGACGTGTGAATGACAGTGGTGACATCAGAGTGCCAGGCTGAGCTCTGATTGGTTGTCTGTGTTCAGGTATCGCCAACAGAGCCATCAGACCCATTCTGGGCATCGTGGACCCGAGGCACACACTGAGCATGCCCGAGAGAGTCGCCGCCAACAGCGGCTTCGACGTCCTCTGGTCAGTCCATCGATCTCTACTTTAATATTGATCAGGATCAATCAGTTCTGAATGTTTGACTGCTAATCGTCTTAACACACACACACACACACACACACACACACGGACGGATGGACGGACACTCGTACTAAATTGAACACCAGGGTTGTGCTGTGTTTTGTTGTGTTGAGCCTGTGTTGAGCCTGTGTTGAGCCTGTGTGAGACGCTGCGAGTCGTTAGCAGTCGTTGGGCTCCTGCAGCGTGACGACGCCTCAGACTCACTGTGACCTTTAACACACTCGACATGTGAGTCAGCGTGTTCCTGAGACCCGGTCCAGAGTCCAGAGCTGCTGAAGGGTCTGCACAGAACTGTTCTGGATGATGAAGTTCAGAACAGAGGAATCCAAGATGCAGAGATATCTGCCGCAGCTAGCTTGTTAGCATGCTAACTGCACGACTAACAGTGCTAACTAGCTAATGGTAGCCACAGTTAGCAGCAGCCAGTGGTTCCTCTGGCAACATGCTGCTGTGAATCAGGCAGGTGACAAAATGTTACATACTGCAGCTTTAAGATCAGACGCTCTGATGGATGATCAGTTTAATTAGTCGTCTGTTTATTAGTTATTGATCATGTTGATAACTTACAATCAGAACAAATTGATCTGTTTACTTTCTAATCAACTAAAATACTAAAGTATATTTTTACTTTCTAGTATCTAGCATGTTTTACTCCTTTAAACAAGCTTTAAAGTACTCGGTTACCTCCCTCAGTGCTGATGATCAGAGTATGTGAGTATTATTGACCCTCGCGTGTTTCCCTCCCTCAGTCACGCTCTGGAGTCGTACACCGCTCTGCCCTACCACCAGAGGGCGCCCTGCCCCCCCAACCCCATCAACCGCCCCACCTACCAGGGCAGCAACCCCATCAGTGACGTGTGGTCCCGCCACGCCCTCAACGTGCTCGCCAAGTACATGAAGAGGTGACGGTCCAACTGACTCACACAGACCCCGAGCAGGTTCTCCTCGCTGACGGGACCGCCTGTCTGTCTGCCTGTCTGTCTGCCTGCCTGCCTGTCTGTCTGTCTGTCTGCCTGCCTGCCTGTCTGTCTGCCTGTAAAATGAAACATTATTTACAGTACATCTTGTTTGCAGAGCGGTGCGGGACCCCGAGGACCTGGAGGCTCGGTCCAGCATGCACCTGGCCAGTGTGTTCGCCGGCATCGGCTTTGGAAACGCAGGAGTTCACCTGTGGTGAGACGAGTTTACTGTTTTAATTAAATTGTCCAAGAATTCATCCAGTTACATGTGAAGACTTTCCTCCAGTAAAAATCACTTCATGCTCTCAGTCAACACTCATTAAGTGTCTGATGACTCGCGTGTGTCGTCACAGTCACGGGATGTCGTATCCGGTCGCCGGGAACGTCAAGTCGTTCTCAGCCAAAGATTACAGTGTGGAGCACCCCCTGGTGGTGAGTGCTGCACCTGCAGCCCACACCTGCTGCTGCATGACATCATTACATGACAGCATTAGAGTATTGATAATGTTTTTGATTATTGTTAATCACCCTGATCACAACTGAACTGTGTGTGTGTGTGTGTGTGTGTGTGTGTGTGTGTGTGTGTGTCCTCAGCCTCATGGTCTCTCTGTGGTCGTCACCTCTCCGGCTGTCTTTAACTTCACAGCCCCGATGTGTCCAGAGCGCCACCTGGAGGCTGCAGAGATCCTCGGTACCTGATCACCTGCTCTCAGTAGAACAGTGACGTATAAGCAGCTGATTTGTTGGGTGAACATATAAAACACACGGTGCTGCTGAGCGACGTCAGTGTAGATTTGTTGCTGGTCAGGTGGAAACAGAAGATCTTCAGGTTTCATCCACGTGTTTATGAAATGTGTGTTTTATGAAGTTTCCTCCGTGTTAATGCTCGGCTGGCGCTCCATGATGCGTTCGCACCGAGCAGAACTGGTGTGGTGTAAACGAGACGTGTCGAAGCTGCTTCTGTCTTTCACTTGGTCGCCTGTGACATCTTCGTCCCTCTGTGCTGCGTTCAGGTGCAGACATCCGGCAGGTGAAGAGGGAGGATGCCGGTGCCGTTCTGGCCGACACGCTGCGTCAGTTCCTGTTCGACATGCAGGTGGAGGACGGGCTCGGAGCGCTGGGCTACACCAAGGACGACATCCCGGATCTGGTGAAGGGAACCATCCCTCAGGTGAGCTCCAGTCACACCTGCAGAACCATGATGTCATCAGCCGTGACCCTGGAACTGAATGTGGCGTTCAGAGTCCATTAATGATCACACTCACCATGGCTCATTAATAATTACATTATTATTGAATAGATGGAAGTTACACTGTTAACTTTAGGGTATCCAGATGTTTTAATAATTACAGCAGTCTGAGGTCGTAAGTTAACGAGCTGCAACATGAAAACATCTAAAAACATTGAGATGAAACTCCTTTAATTCATTATCATCAATGAATTGATTGATTATTGAACCTCTTTGATCCTTCAAGGGACGGATGAAGATGAAGTCATTTCATTAATGTGTCAGTGATGGAAGGAGTTCAGATCTCAGAGCCTTAATCATTAAACTCAAGTCTCCGTGTGATCGTTTTATAATTGATGAAATGTTAATGAAGGCGGTTGTTAATGTCGTCCTGTCTGCAGGAGCGAGTGACCAAACTGTCCCCCAGAGAGCACAGCGAGGAGGACCTGAGTCAGCTGTTTGAGGCGTCCATGAAGCTCTACTGAACACACACACACACACACACACACACACACACACACACACACACACACACACACACACACACACACACACACACACACACACACACACACACCTAACACTCCGTCCCTGTTGAACTGGTCTCAGGTCTGTGGTGTGCCGAGCTGCAGTTCTTCTAACAGCTACTAGATGTTGCTGCGCCCGCTGCAGACGTCTGATCAATGAGCATATATATATTTTTGTGACACAGACACCTTTATTAGCAGGAGACAGAGAGGAAACATGGGAGAGAGAGGGGGGATGTGACATGCAGCAAAGGAATCGAACCGGGGTCGGCTGCGTTTATGGCATGCGCTCTAACCACTCCCTGATCAATGAACATATTGATTTAATATTGACTGCAAGATGTGAATAAAGACTGTGAACACAACTGTGTGTGTGTGTGTGTGTGTGTGTGTGGTCCATAACGACGTCTTTTCAGCTGTGCTCGACACTTTGAGTTCTCTGACGTTGGAGCTGATCGTTTGTCTTGGAGTTTTCAGTGCTGATCATATGAACTGATCGATCGGTTGTTTGGATATAAAGTGTTTCATTTTGTCCAAAGATCCTCAGTTTTCTGTCACAGGACGAAAGACCACAAAATATGAATATTTAATGGATCGCTGATGAAGTTAAAGTGTTAAGAGATGAAACTGGATCCTTTTGTTATAACTGAGCTGCTCGACAACATGCATTGATCCTTTAACTGTCGACAGTTTAAACATGCAGACTCTCAAACATCCCATAATGTTATCATCCATCAATTGATTCATTATTGAACATCCGATTAAATATTAAAGATCCTAAAATCAGAAAGTATTGACATTTAATGGGCTGACCTCACAGAACAGACTAACTGATGATACATTTAGTCAAGTGATCAGTTTATTGATCAGTGACACAATTGGTGACAGAAGAAAATGAAATGTTTTCACTTCAGCTTTTACTTCAATGACGGTCACTGCTGCACTCCGTCAGCAGGCTCCAGGAGGAATGGGATACATGTAATGGGATTACATTATCAGGATACAAAGCAAGAGTAACTATATTACTGAAAAGATGTAACTGGATACAGAAACATTCAGAAAAGTCTTTTCTGCTCTTTATTTACAAATGTTGAATCCAAATAATCTGAAGTTCACTGAAAAGTTCCATGACTTTAATATGTTTGTATTACATTACTGACTACAACATGTAATCAGTAACTGTATCCAACTACATTAGTGACCCTCCAGCTGGTCATCAGTGAGGTGGTAAAATAATTCTGCGATCATTTAGAGCTGGAGGAAGGAGAGCAGAGTCAGCTCAAAGTTCACACCAGGTTTTAATCTTTAATCTACAAGAGGAGCAACACAGTTCTGTGACAGATGGAAGACTCGGTGTATCTGCGTGTGTTCACTCTGATACTTACTAATGTTTGCCATCCTGCACCTAAAGAAATGCCTCACAGAGAAAGAATGATAACCTTCAGTGATTCCTCAATACCTCACACAGGTCAGCAACCTAAACCAGGTCACAGGTCACCTTAAACCGTCACACTGAACATTCAGGTCACATCTCTCTTCATGAAGTACAACATTTCCATCACACACATACATGTTTATGTATATATACGTATATATACATAAATATATACATATATATGTATATATACATATATATGTATATATATGCACATATATGTATATATATATGTATATATACATATATATGTATATATATGCACATATATGTATATATATATGTATATTGTTATTTAATGGATTTTGGATTTTGAGGTAACTAAAGTTATTAATCAGTTGTAGTTGAGTAATAGTACAGTATTGAAGTGTGTGTGTGTGTGTGTGTGTGTGTGTGTGTGTGTGTGTTTCTCAGAACTCACTCTCTCTCTCTGGTAATTTTAATCCAGTTTAATCTGATCCTGGAACAGTTGTTACGTAAACCTGATGTGACTGTGTTTAACTGGTTTAACCTGAGAGCAGAAAACGAGCTAATCACAGAGTGTCCCTGAACGCACCACGGAGCACGCAGCTGCACACACCTGAGCTCACCTGTGTGACACATGACTTAACTGTGATAAGTTTCATCAGCAAGAGGAGTTTTCGCTGTGACACACCTGAGCTCACCTGTACCGGATGCTCAGGTAGTCACTCACAGTCAGAGGGTCCAAACAATGCATTAATCAGGTGTGTGTGTCTGTGTGTGTGTTACAGAGACACACAAACATCAGGATTAGTGACGGCAGGTATTTAAGCGCAGTGTGTGTGTGTGTGTGTGTGTGTGTGTGAGCAGAGCAGCATGCAGCAGATCTACAGACAGAGCGACCAGCAGTTTGAGGTTTATACCACCGTCTTCTCCCCACAAGGTGGGTCAACACACACATGCACGCAGAACATTAATCAATTACCTGTGATCATGTACCTATTGATTAACTGATCAGCGGTTTCATGGATTTGAACCATCAACCCTACTGTGTCTGTGTGTGTGTCAGTGTGCAGGTCAAGGACGAGGACGAGACATGTGGAGGCACAGAAGGTAAAGTCAGAGTCTGAAGAAGTTTCTGTTGAACTCTAAAACTCACCGAGTTCATCAGGAACTTACTGTGAACGACCCAAACATAGAGAGACCAGAACCCCCAAATCCCCTAAATTAACTCCTCCTGAAAACCAAAAAACATCTGGATCAGTGTGTGTGGTCAGAGATCCTCCCTGTGGTGGTTCCGTGTCTCTGTGGTGGTTCTGTATCTACGTGGTGGTTCTGTGTCTCTGTGGTGGTTCTGTATCTCTGTGGTGGTTCTGTATCTCTGTGGTGGTTCTGTGTCTCTGTGGTGGTTCTATGTCTCTTTGGTGGTTCTGTGTCTCTGTGTTGGTTCTGTATCTCTGTGGTGGTTCTGTGTCTCTGTGGTGGTTCTGTGTCTCTGTGATGGTGGTTCTGTGTCTCTGTGGTGGTTCTGTGTCTGTGGTGGTTCTATGTCTCTTTGGTGGTTCTGTGTCTCTGTGTTGGTTCTGTATCTCTGTGGTGGTTCTGTATCTCTGTGGTGGTTCTGTGTCTCTGTGGTGGTTCTGTGTCTCTGTGTGGTTCTGTGTCTCTATGGTGGTTCTGTATCCCTGTGTGGTGGTTCTGTATCTCTGTGGTGGTTCTGTATCTCTGTGGTGGTTCTGTGTCTCTGTGGTGGTTCTGTGTCTCTGTGGTCGTTCTGTGTCTCTGTGATGGTGGTTCTGTATCTCTGTGGTGGTTCTCTGTCTCTGTGTGGTTCTGTGTCTCTATGGTGGTTCTGTATCCCTGTGTGGTGGTTCTGTATCTCTGTGGTGGTTCTGTATCTCTGTGGTGGTTCTGTATCTCTGTGGTCGTTCTGTGTCTCTGTGATGGTGGTTCTGTATCTCTGTGGTGGGTCTGTGTCTCTGTGTGGTTCTGTGTCTCTGTGGTCGTTCTGTGTCTCTGTGTGGTTCTGTGTCTCTGTGGTCGTTCTGTGTATCTGTGATGGTGGTTCTGTGTCTCTGTGGTGGTTCTGTATCTCTGTGGTGGTTCTGTGTCTCTATGGTGGTTCTGTATCTCTGTGTGGTGGTTCTGTATCTCTCTGGTGGTTCTGTATCTCTGTGGTGGTTCTGTGTCTCTATGGTGGTTCTGTATCTCTGTGTGGTGGTTCTGTATCTCTGTGGTGGTTCTGTGTCTCTGTGTGGTTTCGTGTCTCTGTTGTGGTTCTGTATCTCTGTGGTGGTTCTGTGTCTCTGTGTGGTTTCGTGTCTCTGTTGTGGTTCTGTGTCTCTGTGGTGGTTCTGTATCTCTGTGTGGTGGTTCTGTGTCTCTGTTGTGGTTCTGTGTCTCTGTGGTGGTTCTGTATCTCTGTGTGGTGGTTCTGTGTCTCTGTGGTGGTTCTGTATCTCTGTGTGGTGGTTCTGTGTCTCTGTGTGGTGGTTCTGTGTCTCGGTGATGGTGGTTCTGTATCTCTGTTATGGTGGTTCTGTGTCTCTGTAGTGGTTCTGTGTCTCTCTGTGTGGTGGTTCTGTGTCTCTCTGTGGTGGTTCTGTATGTCTGTGTGGTGGTTCTGTATCTCTGTGGTGGTTCTGTGTCTCTGTGTGGTAGTTCTGTGTCTCTGTGGTGGTTGTATGTCTCTGTGCGGTTCTGTGTCTCTGTGGTGGTTCTGTGTCTTAGTGGTGGTTCTGTGTCTCTGTAGTGGTTCTGTGTCTCTCTGTAGTGGTTCTGTGTCTCAGTGGTGGTTCTGTGTCTCTGTAGTGGTTCTGTGTCTCTCTGTAGTGGTTCTGTGTCTCAGTGGTGGTTCTGTGTCTCAGTGGTGGTTCTGTGTCTCTGTGTGGTGGTTCTGTATCTCTGTGCGGTGGTTCTGTGTCTTAGTGGTGGTTCTGTGTCTCTGTAGTGGTTCTGTGTCTCTCTGTGGTGGTTCTGTGTCTCTGTAGTGGTTCTGTGTCTCTCTGTGGTGGTTCTGTGTCTCTGTGCGGTTCTGTGTCTGCCTCTGTGGACCTGCTCATTAATCATCCATGCTAACGACTGCAGGTGGGCTGGCAGCATGTCCACATGTCAGTCAGTGATTGGTTCAAGCTGAGAACAGTGTGTGTGTGTGTGTGTGTGTGTGTGTGTGTGTGTGTGTGTGTGTAATCAGTGTTACATCAGTGTGACCTCTGACCTCTGAGTATTAACGGCCTGCTGAGCTGAGCAGCAGCTATTTAAAGCAGATTGAAGGTGACACACTGATGAATGATTCTGTTCACACACACGCACGCACACACACACACTTTAATGATTTATATAAGTTCAATGACACAATCCAAAATCTGTTTATTTATAACGATTGGAAGAAAGTACGATCAAAGATAAGACACTTAAGGTTTGAGATTGTTTTAGCATTAAAAGCTCTTAACTGACGTCGTGACTTCAGTCAACATGCATTCAGAAAATGAAGGTTCCACTGAATCTGGTGACGCTGTTAATTATCTCTTTAATTAGCAGCTGAAAATATGAACAAGAACCTTAAAGACACCTGAACTCGTCACTCGTGGGTCTGTGGCGGTGAAGGAACGTGATGAAGCCCTCAGACTGCTCCTGTTCATTAAGGGCTTTTCAAGTTAAGGTGTTTTTAAAAAGGTTTTCAAATTAAAAGAGTTCCTGAAGGTTAATTAAAGGCTCATTAAGGAGATTTTAAGACTCCGTGTTGAGTGCAAAGTTTTCAGTCCTGGACTGTGATTGGCAGGTGGTGGTGGCGGTGGCGCAGTATCGGGCCCGCTGGCCAAAAGAACTGGACCTGAATGAGGGAGACGTGATCCAGGTCCTGTTTAAGGAGGACCAGACCTGGTGGTTTGGACGGCTCAAGAATGGAAACGAGGGTTACTTCCCCTCGGCCTGTGTGGAGCCCCTCCAGGTAACGACTCACCTGAACCACCGGGTCCACTGTGTTTCTTACTGTATGCTGATGATGATGTCGTTAAGCTTGTACTGGAGGCTGTTTGTTGACTCACATTTATAGAAGAATTAGATACCAGATGGAAAGATGGCGTCCGTTCAAACCAACGTGCGTGAGGCGAGAATCACTCGTCTTTTTACTTCCTGTTCATGCGGCTCATTTAATATGCACAGTCGCATTTCCCCTGCTGGCCCCGCCCACCAGTTCCTGCTCAGCCTTCATGGTGATGATGTCACAGATTTTTAAATAACTTGTTTCAGCTTGAGGGAAGTTTTTACAAACATAAAACCTGAAGGGTTGGGACCGGGGTCAGGATCAAGGTCAGGGTCCGGATTGAGTCCTGTTCTGATGCTGTTATGTAACGCAGTCTTTGTGATGCAGGGCGGGGCTTCATCTACAGCCACGCCCACGCTGGTGAGGAGGGTGTCTGTACCGGCCGTCGTGACGTCTGCAGGCGCCCCCTGTGGCTGCACCAGGTGACTGCACACAACATCAGGTGACTCTGAGCACGCAGATGCTGGATTACAGACGATGTCATAAAAACTTATTTTATTGTCCCTGCAGCGGCCGCAGCACTCCGAAGCTGCTGAGGCGAGACAGCGTTCGCCGGCCACTGGGACTCGAAGGGCACTTGGAGACTCGGGGCCCCTCGGCGGCTCCTCCTCACAGCTCCCCTAGCCTCCTGCACCGAGTCCTGGCCAAGTCCAGGAGGAAGAGCTGCCCCCACCTCCCCCACCCTCCTCAGGAGAACGGCTCCGTCAACAGCGCCTTCCAGCCGGACTAGACTGCGAGCTGCTGACCTGCGACGAGTCACGCCTCCCAGACACGAGGACATCTAGTTTCTTATTGATTTTCTTGCATTTTTAATTCTCGACTGACCCAGAAACAAAGAGAAAAACCTCAGATCTGACTGACAGGTCGACTCCATCAGGTCCAAGTCGCTGAGGTGACTCAGTCACTGAGGTGACTCGGACACGTTGTTTTCGAGTCCCTGACGTCACATCAGGTGACGTCTCAAGTGTCAGTACTGAGCTGAGTCTCACTCAAAGTACGAATGACATGACAGGGACAAGTCACTGAGATCATCTCAGATCAGCAAGTCATGTCCAAGTCAGAAAAGTCTGATGTGCTTCCTGAGGTCAAGTTTGAGTCACTGAGGTCCCACTAAAGTCAAACTCTAGTGATCATGTCCGAGTTATCAAGTCCGTGTCCCTGATCTGAACTTGTTTATTTTGAAACCACTTGTAAAGTTACTGAACAGGATGTACTGTTTACACTTATTAACTTTGTAAGTATCTTGGAACGACAACACTGTGTTTCCATGTAAGAAGTTAAAGGAGATTAAAACTGAATTCTACAGTAATCTGTGTGAAAGTGATGTCTGAAGTCTTCTGATCAGGAATCAGTCGCTGGTGTTTCTTACGCATCACATCTGTCCAATAACAGTCCTCAGACATGTTCATCAGTTTGTTTAATGTGCAAAACAATTTCAATAAAATAATAAATGTTGACAGTTTTCATTCAATCATAAAAGAATAATTTACAATCAATATCCAGCTGTTATCAGACCACATACATTCAGTTAGTTCACTCTTCTTCAAATATATCAAATTAAAATCCAACAGACGTTCAGTTTTTATCCACAAGTTTAAATATTAAGTGTCTCTGTGTCAAAAAGACAACAAACTATATAATATACATATAAATACATGAATAAAATAAACATTCATGTACAATTTAAAATAGTTTTGACATCTTTAGTAAAAACACAAGAAATATGTTTCAGAAATTGTTTTCAAATATAAAAATATTGTTTTGTTAAAATGCAGTTTAAAATATAAATAATGCATAAAATCAAGTCAATCAGACGTTGAACTGCTAAATAAATCAATAAAACATCAGTGGATCATCTGAACTGATGGACGTGCAGTGAAGCTGTCAATCATCTGTTCATAATAAAATAAGATCAATGAAATAAAGAGTTGATTCTCTGCAGGACTTATCAGGCTCCTCCCACAGGTCGGTCTCATTACACTGATGATGATGAAGAGATGATGAAGATGACGGCAGGTGACTAATGTGAGTCAGGAAGTGTCTCCGGTGCTGAGGGCGTGGCTGGGACTCACCGATGAGGTGAGTGCTCGGCGCGAGTAGAGCCGGGCAGGAGGCTATAGCGATATGAGCTTGAGTGGGCCAATGTCTGACCATACGGATGGAAGAGGGGTGGGTATTATATGATCACTGATGATGATGATGATGATGAGGTGATGATAATGATGATGATAATGATGATAATGATGATAATGATGATGATGATGATAATGATGATAATGATAATGATGATGATGATGATAATGATGATAATGATGATGATGATGATATGATGATGATAATGATGATGATAATGATGATAATGATGATGATAATGATGATGATGATGATAATGATGATGATAATGATGATATGATGATAATGATGATGATAATGATGATGATGATGATGATGATAATGATAATGATAATGATGATGATAATGATGATGAT
>OZ023166.1:487500-490000 GCA_963678695.2 Diplodus puntazzo
GAGTTATCAGTCCTGAGAACAGAACACAGAAACTGCTTCAGGACCGTCTGTCTGTCCTGATGACAGACGCCTGATGACAGGACACCTGGCGGTGGTGTACCTACCTGCCGGGCAGCAGTTTGGAGATGTCGGCCCAGCGGTTACCCAGCAGTCTGTGGGCCTGACAGATGACGGCGTCCTCGTCCAGCGTCCAGTTGCTCTTCTTCACTGTCGGGTTCAGGTGGTTGTGCCAGCGTTCGCGGCACTGCTTCCCGTTACGACTGCGCAGATGTTTGGCGATGAGCGACCAGCGCTTCACACCGTACTTCTGAACCAGATCGATGACCTGTACAGGAAGTGACATCACAGCATATCATTAAGAGCAGCTGCATGCAGCAGACAGACAGCAGCATGATCACATCACCGGACTCCTGTCTCTGTCTTTATACCAGGCTGCTGTCTCTGTGTGTCTGGAGTCTTTGACTGTTTCATTTCATTCATTATTTGGATGTTAAACTTTAGAACAGTTCAGTGATGGTTGTTCATTCATGGGCTCATTATGTTCCACTGAGGAGCAGCTGAGTCAGGAGGGGCACCTAGTGGTGAAGGGAGGTATTACTGGTCCTGTCCAGGATCTGGTTTCATGACAAAAACCATCCGCCCAGCTCTAGACAGTATGAGTCTAGCATGGTAATAAGAGAGCAAAGGTATAGTACACAAGTATAGTAAGGTATAGTACAGTATAGCAGTGTATACATGTAAAATGAGTAATATCATAGTAGTACTACAGTATATATAGTAGGGATGCACATGGTTGACCGTTTAACCGTTAACCGATAACAGGAACTTTGACTGATTAATGCTATCGGTTAATTTTTTTTTTAGCTACTTGTCAGTCAACTCATGGGAGCGTGCCACACGTGCACATGCACATGTGCAACATCACGTGCAACACGTGCCTTTACGTGCTTTCCACCACAGCCCACTTCACAGCATAAATGAAGTTCTGTGTGGGACAATTTCCACCGAAGAGGAGATGAGGTTATTTGCAAACTATGCGTTACAGCACTGAAATATTCAAGCAGTACCAGTACAATGCAGTACCACTTGCGAAGCAAACATCCAGGATCAGATGATGGAGGACCATCACAGCAAACGTTGCCCTCCATGATTGCAGGGAGAAGATGCGACGCGCAGCGGTCTGAGGAGATCACACACGGTACTTTTGAATGGGTCACAGACACTCAATAGAGCATTTAAATCTTATCGGTTAAGTAAGGGATGATGTATAGAACGGCGGTCATTTTGTATAGAACGGCGGTCATGATCCGTCCAGACCCCTCCGCTTCGTGTCGGGGTCCGGTTCGTCCTGTCGGGACTTATTTTCCCGATAATGACCGCCGTTCTATATATTATCCCGCTTATTACACGGCTACCTGCCAACACGAAAAAAAAAAAAACGTCACACAGTGTGTCTTTTTACAATTAGTTTGTTACCGTTCAGGCGTTCACAGTGTTTTTCAGCAGAGAAATAGTTCGCCAAACCGACGCCGTTTCGCTTCTCCCTCTTCGCTACTTTCCTCTTAGAGCGCGGAGTGATACGAAACACGCGAATCAGAGGCAAAAAGGCCACTCCATTCAAGTGAATGGAGCTTTCTGCAGCATTAGAGAAGAGCCGTGTAATAACGGTTATTAATCGGTTAATGAGCGTCGGTTATCGGTCATAAAAAAAATTCAAAATGTGCATCCCTAATATATAGGTATTATTATCACAATGTGTCCTGACTGGTTCCAGTCTTTACCCTCTCATCCTCTTCTTGAGTCCAGGGACCTTTGACCAGCTCAGGGTTCTTCACCTGCTGCCACCTCCTGTGACACTCCACATCTGACCTCTGACACGGGCTCACATCGCGACGCGCGCACTACACGACATCACATCTCACTCATACTCATCTACATCACATATCATCATCTACTATGATGCACTGGGTGAGGGATGGGATGGGTCACATATTAGTACGGGTTGGCATTATCGTAGATAGGGTTTGGTTGTGTTTAGGTTGTACTGAGCGGGTGACATTTAGAAGGATACATGAAGGTGATGAGGAGATGACAGGTGGTATATGTGATGATGATGATGATGATAATGATGATGATGATAATGATAATGATGATAATGATGATGATAATGATGATGATGATAATGATGATGATGATAATGATGATAATGATGATGATAATGATGATAATGATGATAATGATAATGATGATGATAATGATGATGATAATGATGATGATAATGATAATGATGATAATGATGATAATGATGATGATAATGATGATAATGATGATGATAATGATGATGATGATAATGATGATGATAATGATGATGATGATGATGATAATGATGATGATGATAATGATGATAATGATGATAATGATGATAATGATGATGATAATGATGATAATGATGATGATAATGATGATAATGATGATGATAATGATGATGATAATGATAATG
>OZ023166.1:492500-577500 GCA_963678695.2 Diplodus puntazzo
TGTGACAGGGGTGTGACAGGTGTGTAACAGTGTGTGACAGGTGTGTGACAGGTGTGTGACAGGTGTGTAACAGTGTGTGACAGGTGTGTGACAGGTGTGTGACAGTGTGTGACAGGTGTGTGACAGTGTGTGACAGGTGTGTGACAGGTGTGTGACAGGTGTGTGACAGTGTGTGACAGGTGTGTGACAGGTGTGTGACAGGTGTGTGACAGTGTGTGACAGGTGTGTGACAGGTGTGTGACAGTGTGTGACAGGTGTGTGACAGTGTGTGACAGTGTGTGACAGTGTGTGACAGGTGTGTGACAGGTGTGTGACAGTGTGTGACAGGTGTGTGACAGTGTGTGACAGGTGTGTGACAGTGTGTGACAGGTGTGTGACAGGTGTGTGACAGGTGTGTGACAGTGTGTGACAGGTGTGGTGTGTACATCAGCTCTCACCAGGTCCTGCGGCTTCTGCTGCTCATCACTGCGGCTTATGTGAACACTGACACACTGAACTGCTGCTGGAGAAACACACACACTGAGCACATTAACAGATCCCAGGTCAGATACTGTATCCACAGTGTCAGTTAGACATCATGCTGTGTTCTCTGTGTTGTTAGAACAGGTGGAACAGCTGGATGTTTCAGCACATCTGTGCTCACCTGTCACAGAATCCACCAGACGTCAGCCTGAATGTCTGGATGAGCTCCTGAGTGGACCTGGACATGAACAGTACAATAAACGGTTCTGTCTTCATCACTGATTAACTGTTGCAAGCAAAAAATGCCACAAATGTTTTGGTGTAGTTAAGTTGACGATGTTTTATTCAACTAACAGTTAATTGGATATCTTCAGGTTTTTATGTGATTCATCGGACAGAATAAGAACATTGGAGACATGAAGCCTCTGTGAAAGTGTGAAATCCATGATTTAACTATTTGTACTCTTTCATATGCTGAACAATTAACTGATTCATCTAGAAGATCGTCAGCAGATTGATTAATGATGAGATAATCTTTGCAAAATGGCTAAACAATAATTAATAGGTGAACACACTGACAGCTTGTGTGAAGCCTCAGCTGTCAGGAGAGCTGTTAGCTCCACGTCACTGTGTCCATCCGATCACTTAACCAGCATCAACATACTTCAATACTTTAACTGTGAGCAGAACCAACACACTGAACCCACAGAACCGGGTCAGAGTCACCCTGAACGTTTCGGTCACCGAGCCGTAAAACTCAAGTTTAACAGATCACTGACGGTTGAGCTAACGGCCGTTAGCACAAGCTAGCCGCTGTTAGCCGCTAAACGGACGATCAAAGACGTTTAAAGAGTGGCAGACGGATGACACCGGGACTGACAGGTCGTGGCCTGTGTGCCGGTACATTACCGGTACATTACCGGCGGTTTACCTGCTGGATCACCGTGTACCTGCAGGGATCACACAGGCTACCTGAGGGTTGGCTGCTTGGCGGAGGAGCAGCTCGAGACGGTTCAGTTAGCAGAGCGCGTGTGTTGGAACGGCGAACACCGAGACTGTCCTCTGATTGGACAGACAGAGTGATGACGTTACAGAGACTTTTTAGAAGGTTGTAAAAGTGTTTTATTTTATTTATTTTTAGTTCGTTTTATTTGTCGGTTTATAAAAAAACACTGAAACTATTTAGTAAATAACTGGTAGTTATAAATAACTACTAGTTATTTTACTCACTGAGACAGAGCTGCATTTCCGTGAATGTGACTCAGAATCAATGACCATTATATTATTACAATTAACAATTAGGACACACCTCTTCTTAAGTTCTCCTCATATTTTATATTTAGATGAAGATACTAATATATTTCATACAAAATAAGCTTTTTTTCAATAGCTTCCAGATCATACAGTGTATGACTGACATCCAGCAGCAGACTGATCCCACCAAGATGCCCCGCTTCCTTCCTGCTCAGCTCCTCTGACTGTCAGACCTCTGAGTCAGTAGGAGGACGCTTTGTTTCTCTCTAATGTGCAATATTTAAGACAAGCAATACGCAATAACCTACATTACAACTGTAGCATTGTTTATTACACTGTATATGTGGATATATTCTAGTAGAATTAACAGAGTTTTTGTTCTGTTTTTGTTGTTCTTGCTTATAAAGAGTTTTTATTGTTCTGCATATTTCTGGGACTTTGAATGGGAGCAGCATTTTCCCCTCAGGGATCAATAAAGTATTTCTGATTATGATTCAGATTCTGATATGACCCATTGACTAAAAATCAATGCCAAGATGTCTTCCTACACAGGCTGAACAAGACACACCTCTTTTTTCTACACACACACACACACACACACACACACACACACACACACACACACACACACACACACACACACACACACAGCAGAGACATTTACACTGGCCGACTCCAAAAGACTTATATAATATAATATAATATAATATATAACATAATATAATATAATATAATATAATATAATATAATATAATATAATATAATAGAACAGAACAGAACAGAACAGAATAATATTTCATGTTTTTCACTTGGCAAAACTCAGGTTCCCAGAACCCTTAGCGTGATGACGGCATGTTCTCCCGCCCATTGTGAAAATGTCCCGGCATGCTTTTCTGCAGGGCCGAGAAGAAGAAGCGTCATGATGGAGTCCGCTGGTGGCTAACGTGACAAACCTTGTTAATTTGAGTTGAATAAAGTTTGAGACGTTCATGGTTCATCAGTGAAAGTTTACCGGAAGAATCTAGCCCGTTAATGACAGCTAGATAGCTAACTCTGCAGCGGAGACTGTCGGTGAGTTGTTCAGCTGCAGCGCGTTGTTGTTGTCACGACGACTTCCAGCACCGGGCCGCCATTTACCTCCGGCGGCGAAACATATCAAAATGCCCCCTAGAAATAACACGCACGCAACAAACTCTGCTGTCTGTTTAGCCGAAAATATCACATTTAACTCCACGTGAAGGCAGGATATGTCGCTGAGGACCAGCAGTGTGTTAACCACCTGAGGTCCCGCTTACGGATAGCTGTTAGCAAAGTTAGCCGCACAAGCTAACCCTGTTAGCTGCAGCATCTCCGGGTTAAAAGCAGCGACGGTGCTGAAACAGTGCCGTTCTGAGAGGAACTCAGCCTTCAAGCTGTATTTGACTCTTTAGACAGCCCTCTGTCCGAGTGTTGGACCCCACTGTTAGCTGGCATTGGCTCTGATTAGCGGAGCCGACAGTGAAACCTCGTGTTGCGGACAGTTTGAGCTCAGTGGTTTTTACAGAACAAGCTCGGTAACCTGCGAGACTAAAGATTAAAACTACTCTGTGAGGAAACAGTTGAAGTCTTGCATCCTCTGAGACGACCACGTTAATGTAGCTTTTATCATGTATATGTCTTACTGATGTGTGATATGATTAGTAAAAGTTAAAGGTTCGAGTTTAGGCAAATCAGTCTGATCCTTTCGCCGTTTTCTGTGGTGGTTTTATTTGAATTGGTTTGTGGTAAAAGCAGTCTGGTACAGTGACTGGTACAGAGGTCGGTCTGTGTGAAACAGCATTTTATAATCTTACATTTTGTCTCAGTCGTTTTGTGATTCCCTCTTAATTTAGTTTGGAATGAGCCCCACTGTCTGTCTCTACAGTATTGTTCATACAGAGTACATGATGTATTGTTCCTGCAGAAGCAGGTGGAGACGTATTATTTAGATTGCAGTGAACTGCGTGCTGTGTGATGGATGCTGAGTGTTGATGTCTACACTTCCTCCTCTCAGGTGGATCAGTTGACATGTGAATATTTCCTGTTTCTTTCCCTCTGCGACAGTAAACTGAAGATTCTCGAGACATTTGAGGATGAAACATTGAGCAACATTTTTCACCATTTTCTCACATTTTATCGACCAAACGACTTTTAGATCAATCCACAAAAATGATCAATGGATAAACTGACACTGAACTGTACTTGCAGCCCCAGTTTCCACATAGAATGTGTATTATCATCACAACATTGCGTTCAGCAGTGAAGTTTTATCACATCACATAATTCTGTGTCTCAAAAACTAGAACATTAATACTGGTGTTTGAAGAGTAAAATGTCCTCTGAGACCTTTAATTGTCTATATTGAATAATATAATATGTTGTCTATATATAGAGACAGACTGATGAAGTCGTGACAGTGAGCAAACGTCACGCTGCACACTGGTTAAAACAGATCATATATTTGTTTGTTTTTACATCACAATTTTAATTCAGACTAAAGGAAGTTAAACCCTGATGGGACCTTCGTGTGAGTTTTCCTCCGTCAGTTCGTCTCAGCAGCTGCAGTCCTTCAGGGTGATGCTGTTTGTCAGTTTATCAGAAATCCAAGCTGTGATCTGGACTCAGTTACTGTGATTTTGATAATAGTTTGATTAATTGAACAGGACATAGAACTCGGACAACATTTGATGAACCACAGTAAAGACTGCTGCTGTTGTGATGTAATGATGATGATAACTCAGATGTGTTGTAATGATGCACGTCCTGTCTGTGATCAGTGTTTGGACTGCTGCTGATTCGTGTGTGTGAGTGTTTTCTGCTGTGTGCAGGTGAGACTGGAGCAGGTGGGCTCGTCTTTGAGTGCTCAGTGTGTCTGTCGGTGTGGAGCTGATGTGCAGCCTGTAGTTTGTGATCAGAGATGCATTGATCCACTGCTCATTGTTACTGATTATTATTTTCAATACTGTGATCATGATTCTGTAGTAAAGCAGCACTTTGTACTGCAAATTATACAAAGCAGTTTATTTGAGTCTACACATGAGCTCTGAAGTCATTAAAGAGTCAGAGTTGAACACAAAATCCGCCATCAATCAATCTTGTCGTGCGTCAGTCTGAGTTTTTTCTTCTATTTTGACAGAAGGAAGTTGATAATCTTTATTTCTTTATTAACATCATCACAGCTGATCGTTGGTCTGATGTGTTGTTTCCTGTTCGTGTGGGTGAATCATGATGTGGGTCTTGTGCTGGAGTTGTACTGTGGATAGTTAGTTGTGTATATACAGAGTACATATAGTGTTACATTAACAGGCAGTTTGTTCCTCTGCAGTGTGAAGTGTGTCGCTGAACTCTTTAAACCTTTGGAACACAAACTGGTCCAACAGTAACACTGTAGTAGTGTGTGAGTTCAGTGATATTCAGTTAGTTTTGTGTGTTTCTCTGCGAGTTCATGTTTTACTTCTTATTTCAGTCTTGTGTTATTTGAGGATGAATCCTGAGACTCGCAGCTTATAGAGTTTCTCCTCAGTGTCCAACATGTTCTCCAGAGCAGATTTCTCACTTTTTATGATTTGATCATCCTCTCTGGATGAGACTAACCACCTGACTTCTTGTCCTGTAGGTATAGCGAGGTCACCATGGCGACAGACATCGGCTCGCCGCAGCGGTTCTTCCACATGCCGCGGTTCCAGCACCAGGCGCCGCGGCAGGTGTTCTACAAGAGGCCGGACTTCGCACAGCAGCAGGCCATGCAGCAGCTCACCTTCGACGGGAAACGCATGAGGAAGGCTGTGAACCGCAAAACCATCGACTACAACCCGTCTGTCATCAGACACCTGGAGGTACACACACCTGACTCACTTCACCACACACCTGACTCACTTCACCACACACCTGACTCACTTCACCACACACCTGACTCACTTCACCACACACCTGACTCACTTCACCACACACCTGACTCACTTCACCACACACCTGACTCACTTCACCACACACCTGACTCACTTCACCACACACCTGACTCACTTCACCACACACCTGACTCACTTCACCACACACCTGACTCACTTCACCACACACCTGACTCACTTCACCACACACCTGACTCACTTCACCACACACCTGACTCACTTCACCGCACACCTGACTCACCTCCAGCTGGTTTGAAGTGATTGGACTGTTTCCTCTGCAGAACCGTTTGTGGCAGCGAGACCATCGAGACTTCAGAGCCGTGCAGCCCGACGCAGGCTGTTACAATGATGTGAGTGCTGACTCCTGTCTCCCGCTTTAGTCCTCTTCACTGATACTGAATCTGTCTGATTGTCAAGCTGAAAATGTCTGAACAACATCTTAAAAACATCTTTAATGTGGCTGACGTGTGACAGCTGTTAGTTTTTTAGAGCTTTATCATTTTAAAACATTTCCTTCTTCTAGTTCATACATTTTTGTGAATTTTCTGCTTTGATTGCTGGAACAAAAAACTGAATTTATTTGTGCTGTTGGAAACATTTTACTCAGTAATGAGACGTTGTGTTTTGTCCTCAGCTCGTTCCTCCTGTTGGAATGTTGAACAACCCGATGAACGCCGTCACCACAAAGTTTGTCCGAACCTCCACCAACAAAGTCAAGTGTCCCGTGTTTGTGATCAGGGTGAGCTACTTCCTGTCAACACGCACACGCACACGCACACAGAAATCAATATTTATTTGATTTACCTTTTAGAGAATTTTGAAAACACTTCAGTGTATTTCATTTGCCATATCGTATTTATTACACATCACTTTGACTCAGGCGATTATACATTGTATGATTTTAGCCCGTTTTTGACCCAATTTTTGAACTGCACACTTCATTTTAGAGCATGCACCAATCACGAGCTCCTGAATGGTCGTCAGGCGGGCGGATGAGTCTCTCACCGCCCCTGCACGAAGTGGCAAACAGAGCGTCTGAAAATGGCATTGCCACAGGCACATACATGGCTTACCTCCAGTTCTCTTTGCAAATTTGAGTCGATATGCATCGATGCCTCTTTTTTTTTTAGGCTTTGGCACACAGGATTGCAAAGTTTATCTGGGCAGCATGCTTCTGCATTGTTAGCATCATTGCTAATACCAGCCACAGAGCTTCAAACTGTCAATAGCCAGGATGGTCTGCAGGGTGGACAGGCCGCTGTTAAACACACAGTGTGAGCTCTCAGGTCTTGGTTTGATGATTGGACCGTTGAGTGTGAGCACGTTGATCGGGAGCTTTGGCTTTACATCGTACAGTACGAGTTGGCATTAACAACAACATTTCAAAAATCATTGAGTGTATACCAGCTTTGTTGTTTGTTCTGGATGCTGATGTGTGTGTGTGTGTGTGTGTGCAGTGGACTCCTGAAGGTCGCCGTCTGGTCACCGGAGCCTCGAGTGGAGAGTTTACTCTGTGGAACGGACTCACCTTCAACTTTGAGACCATCTTACAGGTAAATATTGCTCAGTGACATCAGTGTGACTCAACATAGATTGATTGATTGATTATAAAATTAGGGACATTTCACCAGTAAAGATGTCTGTTGGCTGGACAGTGCGTTCACTGAAGCTCAGACATCTGAGTGTTCAGATCTGTGCTGTGAGCAAGATGAGTGACATAAAGACGTGCTGCAGTATCAGACTTTAGTCCAGAACAATATGTAACTGTCGTTATGATCTAATGAAGGCTGAGTAGAAGATCTCTGATTTCTGATGCTCCTGCTTTCTTTGAAATCAGTCGCTGTGGAGAAAAACACGTTTTCAGAGAAAACAGCTTGTTGTTGATCTGCGGTGGCTTTGGACAGATGTGTCGGCGAAAATGAAAAATACAAAGCGGTTACTCAGCGTATTGATTTTCTATCGTCTATGATCGGGTTCCATCAGATACCGCTAATGAAATATTCAGATTCTGCTCAATAATAGAATGATAAAATGTGAAACATCGAAGCAGACCTGCTGTACGCTGGTCACACTTCTTTTGTGTGACCACACAAAACACCATAACTCAAGAATTTAACGCCAGCTATGACAAAATTTGACACGAATGTCTTATAGATTAAATTAGGTGATGGCATTTTATAGCCTCAGTATGACATCATGTTTGCCGTCCATGACTCAGGAACAAAAGAGCGCTCAAACAGGGAACGATGGTAAAGTCTGTGATGTTTCTGAAGTGTTTTCAGCTTACTGAACGCTGTGGGGCTCAATGAGTAAATCTAACAGTGCTAAGCTAACTAGTGTGCATTAACTGGTAAAGCTTACCCTCTGGACTTTACTGTTCTGCGAACACGCCATTATAAAAATCAACAGCGTGGACTGTTAGATGTTCAGGTCACAGGGTGAACTGAAATGCAAAACTAAATATAGATCTTCTACGGCTGCCTGTGTTCAAGACATTTCTATCTTTAAAGTGTCATGAAAAGTGTCGTCTTCATGTTGTATTAATGTTCCAACACATCATTGTCTTTGGTTAAATGTTGAGCAGCAACACTTTCAGTCAGTTGTTATAGAAGTGATGTTAAAACCCTGTCTGATGTTGATGTGATGATATCAGTGTTCTGTCATCTGTTTGGCCCTGAGTGGTTCTAACGTGTCCTCTGTCCTCTGCAGGCCCACGACAGTCCCGTCCGGGCCATGACCTGGTCTCATAACGACATGTGGATGCTGACGGCGGACCACGGCGGCTACGTGAAGTACTGGCAGTCCAACATGAACAACGTCAAGATGTTCCAGGCTCACAAGGAGGCCATTAGAGAAGCCAGGTTTATACCCAATCTACCATTTTCTGTAGTTGTACTGTTAGCCACGCGGGGGCGCCACATGTTGCTGTTGTTGTGGGTGATTAATAACAGATGTACGTGTGTGCTGTTGCAACACTGCAGTGATCTGTTGTTGATGTTCTTCCTGATGTGGCTGATGAGCCGTTTCTCTCTGATGTGTTGAATAAAGTCATCATCACTGACTGTGACGGAGGCCACGTGGTCTGGGTGGAGAGGAGATAATCAATGTCAGGACTGACTCTGACCAATAAAGTTCAAGCAGGGATCAATAAAGTTTTAAAATAAAGTGAATAAAGAGACGTTTTAAATAAAGGTTTGAACTCCACATGTGCACCTTAAACATGACGGCCCTGGAAGTAAAAACCCAACGACTCAAATCGTCTGACTCACGTCTGACATGTAGTCCATCAACACTGGAGCCTACATCTCCCATAATGCACCTGGGACAGTTTCTGTCGTTAGTCGAACATCTTCAGTTTGTAACACACACTGTGCATTAGACATTTGTTGTGTTGAAGCCTGGTGACATCATCAGACTAAAGATGACCTCACACAGCAGGCTGAGTACAACCTGCTGCGGTTAGTATACTGAACAGGAACACCTGTACAGTGTGATGTCATCAGGTACAGCACACCTGAGTCTGTGCTACATGGTGATGTGACGTTGGTCGTCACACTGTCAGGTGTTCCTGTTATTTTGTCCCTCAGGTGAAGCTGTAGGTGTCAAACTGTTTTATTTGCCAGCAAAGCACTACATTACCCATGAGCCTCAGCGAGGGCTCTGCTGACGACGTGCTGCTAGACAGGATTTAACCTCAGTGAGACTATAGCCAGGCTTCTCTGAGCTGACCTGACAAAGACTGAAGACCCAATCACAGACGACGAGTTTAAAAACAGTAATTATCAACCCTGATGCTATTAGCAGCCTGGCTGCAGCTAGCAGACAGGCTGCAGTTAGCAGCTTGTCTGCTAGCTGCAGCCTGTGTGTTAGCTGCAGCCTGTGTGTTAGCTGCAGCCTGTGTGTTAGCTGCAGCCTGTCTGCTAGCTGCAGCCTGTCTGCTAGCTGCAGCCTGTCTGCTAGCTGCAGCCTGTCTGCTAGCTGCAGCCAGTCTGCTAGCTGCAGCCAGTCTGCTAGCTGCAGCCAGTCTGCTAGCTGCAGCCAGTCTGCTAGCTGCAGCCTGTCTGCTAGCTGCAGCCTGTCTGTTAGCTGCAGCCTGTCTGCTGTCCGAAGCTAAAAACAACAACAGTAAGAATCTGTGTGATCTAGAAACCTGATCTCAGGTCTGTGAAAAAGCAGAGTTGTCTTTAATAAGTAGCAGCTTTTGTTTCTTACTGATCTTGTAGTCGGAATGGGGTTTTGAAGAGTCCCGCTAGTGAGAAGAAACATCTTCAGTCGTATTGAAAAGTTTCCATTACTCATAAAGAGACACGTTCATCATGTCAGTCTTCAGTTGATTCTTACAGCTCTCATGTTTCTGTGATCAATGAGGGCAACACAAACTACTTTGTCACACAAACATTCATGAAGTTTTGTTCAGTGATTTAATGTATTACAGGTCCTCTGAGCAGGAGTTGATGAATATACAAACAGTGATTGTAACATGTGGTTAATGTCAGTCAGGAGCTTCTGGGCCTCCGGATGAACCTGAAACGCTCCACAGAATCTAAGAAGTTCAACTAACTCTGTTGTCTTCCTGCCACAGACTGGTTTCTTCAGCACAGTCCACATGTTCTGATAGGGTTCATGTCTGGACTTCGTGAAGTCTTGTTAAAAACCTCAGTTCTGGCCCAATGGATCTGTTCCTTTACCACTTCTGATGTGTTTGGATCATTGTCCTGTTGGATCACCAGACTGCACCCAAGACCCAATCTGCTGCTGAGGCTTTTAGGCTTTCCTGAAGAATTTGGATATAATCCTCCTCCTCCAAACATATTGATGCTCTTTGTGGTCAAACAAGCTTTCTTCCAGAAGGTTTCTTCTCCGTCCACGTGATCTGCAGGAAACTTTGGTCCAGCTTCAAGGTTCTGTTGCTGGATCAAGAGGTTCTGTCAGCATAGCAGCCTTTCAGCTCAGGTTGACGTAAAGCACACCTGACTGTGGACTTGGACACCTGTCTCCCAGCAGCTTCTGATTGATTGCAGACTTGGTTTTTGGTTGTTTCTGGTTGAGTGTTGACATCAGAGCGTTCTCTCTCAGCAGCAGGTGACAGTTTGATGGTGGCAGCAACACAGCTGATCTTTATTCTTACGCACAGCTGCTGTGCAGTTGATTTTGGACCTGAAACTGCTGTGAAATGGCTCCAGCTGACTGTCCTGACTGGTTCAGCCAATGATGAGCTCTTTAGACTTTCACACTGTGGTGTGTGTGTGTGTGTATCAGACAGGTCCTGTTAAAATGATCAGCTGTGATCCATCAGAACCAGTCAGAAGAAGTTCAGATGCTACAAAGAACATTTGATTCCCAACGTTCTCTAATCACCTGAACTGATGGTTAAAGTTACTGTATGTCTATTTATGATCTCATGTTCAGAAGACCTACAGTAAATTAAATCATTGGACCGAACTCAATGAATATCTTTGTGACAAAGTAGTTTGTGTTACACTCATTGATCACAGAAACATGAGAGCTGTAGGAATCAACTGGAGACTGACATGATGAACGCTCGTGTTTATGAGAGATGGAAAGTCTTCTACACGACTGAACGACGGAACCGATCCCTGACAACACCAGAGAGTTCCCATCCATTCACTCTAGTTCTACCTCGGCTTCTATCACTCTCCCTCTTCTTCTTTGCCTCCTCCATCAGCGTCTTTTCCTTTGGACAGTTATTGACGTTCCACCGTCACCTTTGGGTTGTGACCGGGGAGAACTGTGCCTCTTCCTGTCGTGGTCGCGTAATGGCAGGCGAGCTCCTTTGTGCCACATTTCAACCTTCAAATCTGTCCTGTTATCACACTGAATATCACCGTGTGGTTTATAGTCAGCCAACCTTAACATGGATGGTGTCATCTTTCTTGCAGACTTTTCATTGTGACATCACTATGACATCAGGATTTACTTCAGAGTGGACAGTTAAAGTTATATCGTTGTCAGTTGAGCTCCGGTTTCTTCTTCAGGCGATGCGTTGCCAGAAAATGATGAACAACCCGTTTGCCAGCTTCAGTCCAGAGAGTCGGGCTGTTTATAATGTGATGAATATAAAACATATCACAGTTACTGCAGATGGGATGAGAGAGGATTGCTGCAGAAGTCGGGTAAATTCATAAGTTGATATATTTCTTTTAAAGTCAGTCACTCTGCAGTTTATTTGTGATGTGACAGCTGTTCATTCTGAGCTGACAGTCAGTATGAAACATCTGATTTAATCATTAGACCAGATGTTGCGTTCTGACACTGATGAAGGAGAAATGGAAATCTCTTTAGTTTCATTAAACGACTGATCAGTTAACTAATAGCTGTTTTATAAAGAGCAGCAGGATAATGAATCTTTGTGGTTCCTCTATGAGATTATTGAACTGGATGCTGGATTATTACAGATAATAATCTGTGTGTCAAACACAAGGTTCTGATCCGTCCAGGTTCTGTTGATCCAGATAATCTCCACAGATGAACTCCACTCTGATGTTTGAAGCTAAATTAACTGTGTAGCAGTAAGAAGCTAATGCTAGGCTACAAACAGACGACATCACGGTCACATGACTGAAACGTCTCCACCACTAAGAGTCTTACTGCACAATTACTATCCAGGTTTTCTATAAACTGATCAACGTACAGGTTGTAAAGTCAGAGTTAGAACAGTGTGTAACTAAAGTGGCTGTAAAGACGGACTAGTGAGTAGATGAGTCTCCGTGTTCGCTGTGAGGACGTTTAATGTCCCCGACAACCTCTGTAGTCTCATTCAGACACTCGTTAGCAACCGCTAACTGTTTTTTAAAAAATATTTTTTATTGATTCACAGTTGCAGTAAAGAATACATCCAGAGAGAGTCACATCTCATTTTTCTGCATAACATTTGATGATGATTTTATGTTGGAGAACAAAACCTGTAATATGTTCAGCCTGTGGTGACACACAGCTTATTACTCAGATTTAACAGAAAACTCATTGACAAACTCACTTTGAAACGAGAGGACAGGAAGTGCTAACATGCTAACTGAGTCTGGTTTAAGGACTACAGACTTCTGCTGAGTATTAGCTGTGAGGCAGCAGCAGTGTAAATCAGGACCAAACAGAATCCAAAATCGTGTCGTCATGATTCTGTCAACACCGTGAACATGATCCATATCTGATATCATGTTCAGTATCACGAGGAAAATATGACACAAGAAAAGATCTTTGATAGAACATCAGAAGGTACAACGAGAGAGATCACTTTTATTTTAGACTCCTGTTGTCTGTCTTCACATCCGGCCTGATGAAACGTGTTGAAACTACCATCAAACAGAAAACAAGACGTCCTGCATCACCTCATGTATTTAGGTTTCTATGTCAGTGTGTGTGTTTATATCTATATCTATATCCATATATGCATATATATACAAATCTATATCTATCTATATATATATATATCTATATATATATCTATATATATCCATATCCATACATCCCCTGCGGCCGCGGCGTCCTGGTGGTGACGAGTCTTCAGCAGGCTCATGAGATCACAGATCCTGACCAGCTCATATTTCTCACAGTTCAACACAAACTTTATTGTCTCAGTGTAGAAAGGAGCACTCTGTAGATGTACAGTAGATGATTGTCACTACATCATGATTACATCAGGACTGAATCACAGAACCATGCAGAACTTTATATTCAGACTCCGCTCACAGCACTTTAATGGACACTTGGTTTCATGTTGGCAGTAAATCTGCATTTTATCAGGTGACTTTTTGTTATTGGTGCTTTTATTTTTATAGTGTCAGCAGAGACAGACAGGAAGTGTAACACAAAGGTCGAATGTTTTTTTAACAGAAAATCAGATGTAATTTACTGATCGTTAGATATCACACAGATCAGTGATATCGATCAATGATATGTAGACCTGATGTACCTCTGCAGTGATGAACTGTTACTGATCTGTTCTGGTGAACAATGCTGACATGCTTCAGTTTTTCTACTTTCTGCTACATTGTACTTTTACTCCTCTGCATTTACTTGATTACTTCAGCAATCAGATGATTGTCTGTAATAAATATTCTGATATTGGTACCTGTGGGCTTCCATACTGTCCTGTAATCTCATATTGGTGTCCAGCACAGACGGCTTCAGTGCTGTTAGCTTAGCACAAAGACTGGACGTGGAGGGAAACTGTTAGCCTAGCTTCTTCACTTTACACCAAACTCGAGTTGTGAAATCAACATCCTCTCAACCACCAAACGGCTCCTGTTGAAGTTTAAAGATGAGTTTCTGAAGGGTTACAGGGTCACCAGGGCCACCAGAGGCCCCACAAGGACCCCACAGAGGGCCCCACAGGGACCCCACAGAGGGCCCCACAGGGACCACGCAGAGGCCCCACAGAGACCACACAGAGACCACACAGGGGCCCCACAAAGACCCCTCAGAGGCCCCACAGAGACCCCTCAGAGGCCCCACAGGGACCCCACAGAGGGCCCCACAGGGACCACGCAGAAACCACGCAGAGGGACCACGCAGAGGCCCCACAGGGGCCCCACAGAGACCCCACAGAGGGCCCCTCAGAGACCCCACAGAGGGCCCCTCAGGGACCACGCAGAGGCCCCACAGGGGCCCCACAGAGACCCCTCAGGGGCCCCACAGAGACCACGCAGAGGGCCCCACAAAGACCCCACAGAGGACCCCACAGAGACTCCTCAGAGGCCCCACAGAGACCCCTCAGAGGCCCGATAAAGACCCCACAGAGGCCCCGCAGGGACCCAACAGAGGCCCCACAGAGACCCCTCAGAGGCCCCACAGAGACCACGCAGAGGCCCCACAAAGACCCCACAGAGGGCCCCTCAGAGGCCCCACAGGGACCCCACAGAGACCCCTCAGAGGCCCCACAGAGACCCCTCAGAGGCCCCACAGAGACCCCTCAGAGGCCCCACAAAGACCCCACAGAGGGCCCCTCAGAGGCCCCACAGAGGCCCCGCAGGGACCCCACAGAGGCCCCACAAAGACCCCACAGAGGGCCCAACAGGGACCCCACAGAGACCACGCAGAGGCCCCACAGGGACCCCACAAAGGGCTCCTCAGAGAGCCCACAAAGGGCCCCTCAGAGACCCCACAAAGGGCCCCACAGAGACCCCACAAAGGGCCCCTTAGAGACCCCACAGAGACCCCACAGAGACCCCCATGGCCATAATCAGAAAGTCAGAGTCAGACGTTTGTCTTCAGTTTTGTCACATTCAGTCACTTAGTTCGAGTCCCTGTGATGTTTGTTGTGTTGTCAGTTGTAGTGATGCAGATTGCTCCAGCTGATCCTGAGCTACAGACTCACTGCTGCCCTCATGTGTCTGAACAGATTCAGTGTTGAAGGAGACGTCTTCACGTCCTCAACAGATTGATTACAGACACACAGCTGTGGATCCAGGATCAGTTCTGATGATTGTTGAGTAATTTCCTGTCCATCGATCGACTGTTGAGCTCTGGATGTTTCAGTGTTGAGGCTTCCCGTAGACGTTTGTTCCAACGCTTCTGACAGCTGCTTATAAATCTGATCAGGACTCTGTGCTCACCTCCCTGCTGATAGAAAGTCTGATTAGAGTAATAAAGTTCTGGTCAGTACTGTCATCCCACAGACACAGATCTGAGTCCATCTGATCACTTCTGAATCATATTCCACAAAGTGCTGACGTCAGATCTGAAACTGATTCGTTCAGATCAACATGAAGCAGGTTGATATATACTGAGTCACACGCGTGATCAGTACTCCAGTAAAAGTCTATAGTATCAGTAAAGTAACATCCATGTCGTACATGTATGTATAAACTACACTGACTCAGCTGATCATCACTATCACTGTTTTTATATGATGAGAAAATCAATTTATCAGTGTAATACTTTGGTTCTGATACAGCAGTAATCTGTAAAGTAACTAGTAACTAAAGTTATCAGGTAGACGTAGTGGAGTAGAGAGTATCTGCTGATTCTGTTCCCTGAGCGTTGTCGTCGCTGCCTTCAGTGACGCGTTCTCCGTGAAACAGGAACGTTCACACTGATGTCGTGTTGTTGCTCTGATCGTCCAGCAGGTGGAGACAGTCTGAGGTCAGCATCACATCTGTAACGTCACCGTCACAGTCTGTTTGGGAGGTTTCTCCTTCTGAGAGACGTCTAATGTAAAACAAGCAGATGTCTGATTTCTACTGACTGAAGGAGTATTTTATTTTGAAGGACTGAAAGCTTCCTGCAGCTCTGATGTGATCAATAGTTGTGATGTCATCAAACAGAGAGCGATGGACACACACACACACACACACACCACACACACACACACACACACACACACACACCACCAGCTCAGTGTTAGTGAGTTTAACGGGTCAGGTGAACAAACGGAGACGAGAGCATCTCATCAGCTGACAACAAACACTTTGACACTTCTAAAGTAAAGAAAACAGCCTACATTAATATGAAGAATGAAGTCCAGAACCGTTCACTCAAACATTAAACTGGGTCACAGAACTGTTCTGCAGCTTCACAGTAAAACTGAGTTGCAGTATTCTGTCTGTCTGGGATGTTCCTTTGAATTCTTCCGACTGTCAGTGGATTTAAAATCTCTGACAGTCGATCAGTTGGAGAGCTTCAGTGAGATCAATAACTATCTCTGAGAACCATCGGAGACGAACAGAAACTGTCCTGGAGCTTTTGATCGGACCACATGTTCTGACTCTCGTCTCGTCTTGTCCAGTTTTTCTCCCACAGATAATAAATTCGCCACCTGCTCAGACGACGGGACGGTTCGGATCTGGGACTTCCTGCGCTGCCACGAGGAGAGAATCCTCCGAGGTACCAGACCACGTACACTCACCTGGTCTCCATGGCAACAGCTGACTCACATTGTCCTGTATAGATTTAAACCAGTGATGACACATTTAAAAACAAGTTTAAAATGATGAAAATAATCAAAATACTTTAATATTGAGTGACAGAAATTATTAGACTGATTTTTATTTTGAAAACATAAATTCTCAAAGCCTTCGGATCAATAAATAAAAAGCAATCCCTTTTTTAACTAAACTCATTGATTGGTTCGATACTTCTGCCCCCTGCTGGTCATGTTCACCTCTGAAGGTGAGCGCTGTCTGACCAATCGGTGCGCTGCAAGCTCAGAGACACGCCCCCTTAGTATCATAGAGATACAGAGAAAACATGAAACTGAGAAAAATAATAATTAATGATAATTTAGTAAAACATTTGAGATGATCGTGTGTGTGTGTGTGTGTGTGTGTGTGTGTGTGTGTGTGTGTGTGCAGGTCACGGTGCTGATGTGAAGTGTGTGGACTGGCACCCCACCAAAGGTCTGGTGGTCTCCGGCAGTAAAGACAGCCAGCAGCCAATCAAATTCTGGGACCCAAAGACGGGACAGAGTCTGGCGACGCTGTGAGTTCAACAGGAAAAACTGACACCAGATCAGATGATTGATCCTGATAATTGATCGGTTGTTGTCTCTGCTGTGACATGTCTCAGTGTTGACTCTGTCTCCTTCCTCAGTCACGCCCACAAGAACACAGTGATGGAGGTGAAGTGGAACCTGAATGGTAACTGGTTGCTGACGGCGTCACGTGACCACCTGTGTAAGCTGTTCGACATCAGGAACCTGAAGGAGGAGCTGCAGGTGTTCAGAGGACACAAGAAGGAGGCGACAGGTGAGTGTGAGCACCTCCACCTGTCCACAGGTAGAAACCAGAGGCTGGTGGAGACTGATCCAGGTGTAGGGGAGTGAATCAATACCGACGACGTCGTTCGCACCTTTGCCTCAAACTCAACGAATGTTCAAAAGACCTGAAGAATGATTTCCTTCAGCAGGGAGGAGCCGTTAAACTCAGACATGTTGTTTTGTTTCTGTGCTGTCTCGTGTCCTCAGCTGTGGCCTGGCATCCCGTCCATGAAGGCCTGTTTGCCAGCGGAGGCTCTGACGGCTCGCTGCTCTTCTGGCACACTGGGTAATGACCACACACCTGAGCCGACATCAGACTGACCCACAGTCAGCTGGTACAAATGACACCAGGCTTCAGGAGCTCCATGCTGGTGTTACGCTGTGGTTGACTGGTCTGACTGGTGCAGATGTTTACTGCTGTTGTTTGTGTCAGGGTGGAGAAGGAGGTCGGAGGGATGGAGATGGCTCATGAGGGGATGATCTGGAGTCTGGCCTGGCACCCGCTGGGTCACATCCTCTGCTCGGGCTCCAACGACCACACCAGGTACACCGTGTACACATCATACAGCACTGAAAGTCCCACATACACACATTAACATACGTAGGCCCCACATATAGATGACACGCAGTGGAGCATTCAGACTGGACCTGATCGTGTTTTTCTTGCTCAGTAAATTCTGGACGAGGAATCGACCCGGTGATAAGATGAGAGACCGTTACAACCTGAACCTGCTGCCGGGGATGTCAGAGGACGGCATGGAGTACGGTGAGCAGCAGAGGACAAACTTCACTCAGCTGTGTGACTCTGTCTGATCCCAGCCGCGCATCATTCGGTTTGTGTGTGACTGTTTCAGATGATGTGGACTTGAACAGCGTCGCCTCCATCCCCGGGATGGGAATCCCTGAGCAGCTGAAGGCCGCCATGGAGCAGGAGCAGAGCAGTGAGTCCCAACATGGAATGTCCTGGGATGTCCTGGAACTCTGCTGCAGGTTTCCAGGCTCCAGGGAACACAGATGAAAAGATGTTTTAAAGATGTTCAACCCAATTTGATTAGGAACAAAGAGGCAGAACATCCTTCAGACACTGAACATATGAATTCTCCAACAACAGTCAATAAGTTGTTTTTGATTATTTAGGTCTTAAAATGATCAGCAGTGATTAACTTCACTCAGTTTGTTTTATTTTTGGAAGAATGTGTCCTTTTCTTCAGCAGAGGAAATAACTTGTCCCCATGTTGATGATAAAGGTGATCAGTGTTGAGTCTGTCTATCGATGATGTCACTTTGTACGTCATCGATCTGAAGATGAATCCGACCTGCTCGTTCGACTGAACCCTCCCTGTGATTTGTTCTAAAACTGTCTGAACTTACTTCATGTTAAATACCTTTAAAGGTACTAATCAGGTTCAGGTGTAACTCAGGTGTAATTGTTGTGTGCAGGTAAAGAGGCGGCTCCTGAGGTGGAGATGTCCATCCCTGGTCTAGACTGGGGCATGGACGAGGTCATGGGAAAAGACACCAAGAAGGTCCCGCAGAAGAAAGTACCGTACGCCAAACCGATCCCAGCACAGTTCCAGCAGGTAAACACTGATGAACACCTGGAGAAGTGACGGACAAATTAAACTTTCTCAAGTTCTTCATGATGTCAGCCATGTTGACTGTGAACTCCTGGTTTCTCTGCAGGCCTGGGCCGAGAATAAAGTACCCATGATGCCGCCCGGCGGAGAATTGTCCAAAGACAGGAAGGTGGAGCAGAAAGTGGACATGAAGAAGAAAACTCAGGCAGAGATCGAGCAGGAGATGGCAGCTCTGCAGTACACCAACCCCCTGCTGCTAGAGGTGAGTACTGCTACCACACAGAGTACACACAACACACACAGTACACACAGAGTACACACACACAGAGTATACACACACACACAGAATATACGCAACACACACAGAGTACACACAGAGTACACACAGTACACACAACACACACACAGTACACACACACAACACACAGACAGTACACACACAGTACACACAACACACACACAGCACACACAACACACACACAGTACACACAGAGTACACACTCATGCTGTTTGTTCACTGACGGGTGTAAACGTTGTACCGTCTGAATGAACTCTGGTTGTTGTCTTCATGCCGGACTGAGTCACACAAATGTAACGGACTGTGTTTGGTTCTTGCTGCAGCAGATGAAGATGGACCGGATGAACCAGATGACCCCTGATGGGAACATGGGCCCCCCACAAGGACAGGGCGCTATGCCTCCCTTCCCCGGCCCTGGAGGTGCTGGAGGTCCTGGGGCCCCGATGGCTCCTGGCCAGCAGGGCTTTCCCCCAAACATGCCTCCTCAGCCGATGCCCAACAACATGGGGCCCCCCATGGGCCCGGGAGGCATGCAGCCTCCTTTCATGCCCCCTGGACAGATGGGGCCACCTTCTGGACCACAGTCTCACCAGGGGCCCCCTCAGGGCATGATGGGACCACCAGACATGCAAGGACAACAAGGTATGCAGAGACACCCTGGCCCCCCCAGAAACATGGGTCCCCAGGGGCCTCATGGCATGGGACCCAGAGGGATGCAGGGGCCCCCTGGTGGGATGATGGGCCCACCTCCTCGAGGAATGGGTCCACGGGATCCTCAGGGGCCTCCACCTCAGGGGGGCATGATGCCACCTCAGGGGAACATGATGGGCCCTCAGGGTCCCATGCAGGGTGGGATGATGGGGCCCCCACCCCGGACACATGGCAGCATGCCAAACAACTATGGGATGGGCAACATGCAGGGGCCACCGGGTGGGATGCACGGGCCTCCAGGAAATATGCAGGGGCCCCCTGGTAACATGCAAGGACCCCATGGAAACATGCAGGGGCCCCCTGGTAACCTGCAAGGACCACATGGAAGCATGCAGGGGCCCCATGGAAACATGCAGGGGCCCCAAGGAAACATGCAGGGGCCCCCATATATGCAGCACCAGGTGAGTTTCAGGTCGAATGACTGGTTCAGGATCAGTTTTGGTCTTTATGTTGTTATTTACATGTGATTTGTTCTCTCAGGGTCAGAACACGGGGCCCATGATGCACGGGATGGGGCAGCAGGGGCCCAACAACAAAGGTAAGACCTGACAGAATAAAGACAGAACGTTGATTTTGGTTTCAGTTTGTGTGTAGTGTCCAGCAGTTCTGTCCTCAGTCCTGATCAGTGGTGACTTTTAATATTAGGGGACCCTCGGGGGCCGCCACCCAACCACCATATGGGCCCTCCTGACCGACAGGGTCCCGCAGGTCCAGACCAGGGTTCTGGTCCGTACTGGGGTGACAACCAGCAGGGTCGGCGTGGACCGCAGGACTTTGATGGAGGCCAAGATTTCCATGGCAGAGGAGGAGAGGAGGGCTGGAGACCAGGATACCAGGGAGGAGGAGGAGGAGGAAGCCACAGGGGGGGAGGACACCGAGGAGGAGGAGGGAACCCAGGGAACTGGGCCCCCGACGGGTTCAGTGGAGGAGAGTTCAGAGGACGAAGAGAGGACAGGTGAGACTCTTTCTCCTGAGTGAGGTGAAACGGGGTGCGGGAAACTGGAATCTGTTCAGAGGTCTGAACTGGACTCTGGGTGTTTCAGGTTCAGAGGAGGTGGCCCCGGCCGGCCCGGAGGTCGAGGCTACCAGGAGGAGTACGGTGGCCAGGATGAGGGCTTTGAGGGCTCAGAGGAGATGAGCCGAGGCTGGGACAATGGAGGCAGAGGGAGGCCGCCACGAGGGGGAGGTCCACCCAGAGGAGGAGGTGAGAGGATCCAGAAATAGTTCCTGTTCTGTCCCTCTTGTTCGGTCCGTTCTGTCCCTCTTGTTCGGTCCGTTCTGTCTGAAACTGTTTTAAACAGAAGCTTGAAGGAACAGTCAGAATCAACAGTTATGCAGATGATCTCATCAGGTCCAGTTCAACCGTCTCCTGGAAACAGATCCAGGTTTTCCAGGAATACGAGAACCAGCTGAAGAAGCATAAAGCTGAATGTTTGTTTGGTTTCAAATTTTTTCTCTGCAGTCTCTTATTGTGGCGGTTGTCTTCCTGTGTATAGGTCACGATGGTTACCGGGATGGTCAGCAGATGCATGATGGGTCGTCTCCGGCCGGTCGTGAGCGCTCGTCTTCCCTGCAAGGGATGGACATGGCGTCTCTTCCTCCTCGAAAGCGTCCGTGGCAGGACGGCCCGGGAACAGGAGACCCCCGAGAGAGAGAGTCACCTGGAGCTGATGGAGGTGAGAACTCACCTGAGTTAGAAGATAAACTTCCTACAGCGCCACCAACAGGACAAAATATTAATATCCACTAATTAGGTCATCAGTTAACATTCCTGCTCTGCAGAGGGAAAACCTTTAATGACTCGATGATCAATCAGTGATTATTTATGATCGGCCCTTCAGCGCCACCATCAGGACAAACTGCAGTTCAGCCTGACAGCAGAGAAATGAACCTCTGACTCATTCTGTGGGTAATAATCTTACTAAATATAACTCAGAACACTGTTTACTTACATACAGTATATTATAATATAGTCATGTGAATGAGACATTTAATATTCTAGTTTAAATAACTAACTAGATTTGTTTTGTATATAAATACAACTTGAAGATACATTTATAAGTATATTTTGAGATATGAAGAATAATGCAGTATGTATTTATAATATATTTAATATAAATCTGTTGGTATTTAATTCATTTAAAAGAAAACTTTGTAGGTTATTTAATAGAAACTTATTTTTTATTTAATTATATTTGCAATATATGTTATATGTTTAATATGTGGATTGTATTTGATGTAATAAACATACAGTGATGTGAGTAGAAATATAGACACATCAGACTAAAAACTGTTTGAAGATCATAAAACAAAGTCCAGAACTTTAACAGTCCACTGATTAAACAAACAGCTGTAAAGAATAAAACTGTAAGAAGGAGACGAAGACACAAATCTGCTGAAGGAAGAAAATATCAAAATAAAGAAGCTATTGAAGCTGTTTTATTTTGAAAGGAAGCACTCTGTTCCCCTGATGTGGTCTCTGCTGGTCCCTGCAGGTCGGCCTCCTCAGAGGGACGACGGAGGCTACGGTCCGTCGGGTCGAGGCGGACGAGGTGGCTGGGGTCCTGGAGGAGGACCAGGACCGGTCCCCAGGAGAGGAGGACCAGCACCCAGAGGACCACCGAGGGGGGGCGGCCGGGGCCGGTAGTCCTGAAGAAAAAAACTCCCATGATGCTCCTCTCCGCCCCTCTTTGGGCCTGACACCAGGTCCAGAGCCTGAAAGACAAACTGTTGGTCATGTGACACATTCAGACCTCGGCTGCTGTGAAGGACGGTGCTGTCTGATTGGTCCATTCTGAGCTGACAGGTGGACACACAGGAAGTGTCTCCAGCGGATCGTTTTAATGTAAAAATGGTGTTTGTATCTCCGTGTCGGTTTTATTTCACAGTGAACACTTTGTCTGCAGCTCGTCGCTTTTTGTAAAAGATTTCTATGTTTTTGTGTTTTCACTGGACAATAAAGATTCACACTTCAAATCGATCATCATGGACCGGGCCGGCTTTACACGTGTTCATTTAATACGAATCAATCAGTAAGCAGCTGATAACCTTCAGACACACTGAGACGTGTGAAGGGACTGACCGACTGTAAATGACAAACACCCACACGGAGCAGCTGATGACATCATCACAGACCGCTAATTCATTCAAGTTAGTCTCATCAGTAAATCCAGCAAATGTAAAACCCTCAATGTTTCAGTGAGAACTCAACAACACGGGACATCACCAGTGATGTGATGTCACTTCCTGCTCTGTATGAAACAAACCCGTCCATCACTGAGACAGACAGACTCCATGTTTCTACTCAAAGACAGAAAGAAGTTCATGTAGATCATTTGCTGAATTTACAAGAAGGTCCAAATACTGCAGAATGAGTCAGAGACAGAGTTTCACAGAGTTTATAAAGTGTCTCCAACTCAACAACTCACTAAACTGACACATTTGTTAAGGGAGTCTGGGGACTTTCTCCACGGGGACAAAGAAGGAGCCTATATTGTTCCTGTTTAGTGTCTTTGTAACATGTGACATGTTTAGATCAATAAAATGTTTCTTCTTTCATAAATGGAGTGTAAATGGTGAAATCAGTGTAAACAGTGTGTTCAAACAGCTGATCAATGTTGGCAGGTAAGACTTTAGCACTTTAGACACAGAAGCAGACAGGCTGGTACAGACATGCTGCCACAAACTGACACTTTTTACAAGGAGACAAACAACTGCAGCTGAAAGATTTAATGCTGAATTTACAACAAGGACACAATGAGTTACAATCTGTCACAGACACAGTTTCACTACGTTAGAAAGTTTGTTTTAACTCAACAACTCTTAAAATCAACACATTTGTTAATGGAGTCTGGTGATGTGTCAGTGGTTCAGTGGATGTTTTTTTCCCCACACGTCTAAAGGAAAGAGCTTCTCGACTCATCACAGCTGTTCTGACAGACTTTAATAACATTATTATTATAATAAGGCACCAACAGGTCACAGGTGAACCAAAACGTTTGTTTTGTGTTTCCTGTATTACATTCTGGTCTCACACACTCAGATTAATGTCATTACTCAAAAATCCATCAGAAAATAAAGTGTCACAGTTTTTCAGGTCCATGTTTTAAACTTTGGTCGTGTGAGCAGCAGCAGGCTGTCTCAGTCCTGCGGGTCACGGTTCTACAGTATCAGCCTGATCAGTATCTGTTGCCAGCAGCCACTGATCGATAATCACCAGGCTCGGAGGAATGTATCGACAGACCCGCTGCAGACTCCTCCGCGGCCGTACGTCTGAGATCTGCCCGCTCCCTGACACTCAGTCCCCGGTCAGATCGGCATAGTTTTCCCGGTGACGGTCCTCTTGATGGCAGACGCCGCCATTCCTCCCATGAAGCGGATCCCGGCGCTCCCCCCGGGCAGCAGCGACACCACGTACCCGACGATGACGGTGACTTGCAGGGCGGCTCCCAGCGCGGTCAGCACGGTGCTGTGGAGGCTCAGCGCCGCGTACAGAGTCCCTCCGAGGGCGCACAGGTAGACCGCGGCCCCGGGGGAGGTGGGCAGGCCGGCGGCCAGTCTGCTGGGGCCGCGAAGCACCGCCGCCGCAGCGATGGCGAACAGCGAACCGAGCGACCAGAGCAGAGCGAACTTGCGGGCGTACAGTAGCAGCAGCGGGGCGTACAGCGCCGACAGCCCGAAACACAGCGCGGAGAACGACACGCACACCCCGAAGGCCACCAGCCGCTGCCGCCGGCTCAGGCCCGGCAGGCAGGGGTCCGGCTCGGCCGACCACGGCCAAGAAAAGCCGCTGTTTCCGCTGGAGCTGTGGCCGGACGGAGTGCGGCCGCTGCTCCCGGGCCACCGGCTCGACCAGCGCCCGAACCAGCTCCCAGGGACCGGCTCCGGGTCGTCTAGGTCCACCGTGGTGCTGGAGCTGGACTGGGAGATGGTCTTCGCGCCGCCACTTTTGGACTGAGCCAAATACTCCTGGAGCTGCCGGTTCAGTTCCGCCATGACGGAGGAAGCTAACAGGCTAACTGTTAGCAGGCTGGATTCTTCTTCTCTGACTTCCGGCTGCTCTCCGCCGCCCCGCAGGACAGAAGAAGAATCACATCTCTGTTTCCGGTCCTCAAGAAACCAAACATCATTTTATATGAATATTAAAGCTTTATGCTAAAGTCTTATTATATAATGTAGTTAATCATCACTGTTTATATGTTCAACAGGAAACATGTTATTAACCCAAACACAACGTTAAGACCAAACAGTAAAATAACATCTGTTCACTGAGAATAACAACCTGAACACACCTGAGGAGTCATCATGGCTTTTATTCATTTTCATTCATTTTAGAGATTATTATTATTATTATTGTTAGTGATTACTAATCAATCAACAAAATACAGCAAAGTGTGTGTGTGTGTGTTATTTTGGTAATCAGTCACATGACTTCAGGACCAGTTTTCAGCTGTCACACTAAAATTAACCCTTCAGGTGATTGGCTGGCTGACGGGCACACACAGCCTTCTACGGTATCGTCAGTGTGTGTGTGTGTGTGTGTTCATTCAGAGCTGTGATCAGAGGAAGAAACAACCAAACACAAAGTGAAGGAAGTGACCAGGCAACAGGTAACACACACACACACACACACACACACACACACACACACACACACACACACACTCTCTCTCTGTCTGATCTTCAGTCTTCAGACAGTCTCGTTCTGCAGAGGAACACCAGGGGTCCAGGCTGGGTTAGCTTAGCTTAGCACTTAGCAGAGGGACTGTTAGCCTCCATCAGAGGAGAAACCTTCCAACTGTCCGTCTGTCAGTTACTGATCAGCTGCAGACACACAGACGCGTCGTGGTGTCGGAGCCACAGCTGGTCGTCAGAGTTGTTCCCGGGTCCCTCGGTGCCGTTTGCTGTGTCGGGGAGATTTGAAGGTGTTTCTTTCTGTTCTGTTTTGATGGAGCCAGGCCAACAGTCTTTGTGCTAAGCTAGGCCAACAGTCTTTGTGCTAAGCTAGGCTAACAGTCTTCGTGCTAAGCTAGGCTAACAGTGTTTGTACGCTCAGCTGCTGCTTGGTCCTCAGAAATATATTAACACTGTCATGTTTCCTGACAGATTGGCGTCATGTCGCTCTCTCAGATCACGCCCACCCTGTTCCTCAGCGGGGCCGACGCCCCCCTCAACGCCGCCCTGGTGTCACAGAAAGGCATCACCCTGATCGTAAACGCCACGCTCAACCACGCCTGCCCCGCCTACCAGGGGGTGGAGTGTGTGCGGGTTCCCGTCTCTGACCTGCCCAGCGCCCGCCTCGGAGACCACTTCGACCGAGTGGCTGAGCGTATCCATGGCAACCGCGCAGGAGGCACACTGGTGCACTGTGCCGCCGGTATGAGCCGCTCACCGGCGTTGGTGATGGCGTACCTGATGCGCTACAGAGCGGTGACGCTGTGCCAGGCGCACCGCTGGGTCCAGGAGAGCCGACCCTACGTCAGGCTGAACGCCGGCTTCTGGGAGCAGCTGCTGCAGTACGAGAGGAGGCTGTACGGGAAGAACACCGTCAGGGTGGCCGCAGTGGAAGAGACGGTGCCGCCATTGACGCCAGGAACGCAGAGATCAGTGCTGACGCCGCCGCCGCAGCAGAGGAACTGGTTAACGCTGGTACCCAGGTCACCGCTGATGACCCGGACATCAGTGATGTCACGATCACAGGTGATGACACCTGCAAGCAGGCGAAGGAGAGGATCCAAACCCAGCAGCATCAAAGTCTGAGGACTGACATCGTGAAACCAACAAACCTGCTGCCTACATCACCCACAATGCAACACGGCCACTAACAGACACCACCCTGACCTCAGACCAGTGGATGAGCTTAACTTTGGTGAACGTTGAGTCTTGGAATAAGTTCCATTGACCAATAGAAAGCTGTCCTGACAGATCTGTCCTCCGATTGGATTGAGAGCAGGACAGTCCAAAATGGAGGACGCTGTCGTAGCAGATCAGCTAACAGCTAACTGTTAACAGCTAACGGCGACTGTGACTGATTCTGTGTACTACATTCCCAGATGGCTAGCATGTTAGCCGTTAGCCTACCAGCTCTTCACACAAGGTCACCAAACCTTCAACCGTTTTTACATTTCTGTGATCATCTCCTGGAGGAAAGAGGCTGAACAGTTGTTGCTCAGGATGTAGCTGCATGACGTCTGTAGCTAACTGAAGTTAGCATCACTCTGGTTCCTCTGAGACTATTGTTCTGTATTCTGGAATATTCTGTGTTCTGATCCTTCCAGGTTCTGTCCGTCCAGATGATCTCTGGGACGTTTCCGATTCAAGAAAGAAAAAACTTCACTTACTCATCTTTATGACTGAATAAACAAACACGTTTCATCCTGTTTTACTTTGTTTATATGTGGCGGACCCTGCCATCTTTCTAGCTTTAAACAGTGTTTCATTTGAGAACATCTTGTTTATTGACTGATGGACAAAGTTTGTGTTTTAACCTCATTTATATTGTGAATATTTGAGTTTGCAGTCTGTCCTTGAAACTACAGACTGCCCCTTTAAAGGTGTTATTGATAACACGGCCTGTCGATGTGTCAGTTCATCTGCACACACTGATGCCTGACACAGAGACAAACAAATCATCTTTTTAAAATGACTGATTCACATTAATCATATATTGTTTATAAGGAGAGGAGAACCATGAGACTGACATCATCCTGTGATGTCACGGTGATGTCACGGTGGAAGAACCCAGATGATACCTGTGTTGTGTTGCTGCTCATGAAGACAGAGAAAAGTTAAAGGTGCAGCGTGTCAGAACTTCAGCTGAAAACATCCAAATCAACTAAAACGATCACCAGGATGTGAACTAACAGCAGCTCTGACATCAAGATGTTTCTTTACTGTGTTTTTAAACTGAGGTTAGCATGCTAACCAGCTAGCCCGGCGTGTTCCGGTCCAGAGCTCCTGTGCTAATGGTGTGAACACCAACATTCTGCTGGTCCTTGAGCTCCCAGTCCGAACCACTGGCTGCACAGCTAACTGAGCTAACCAGCTAAGACAGCTACAGTTAACGGCAGTTAGCATATCTGTGATACGCTGCCCCATATTGACAGGTGGCAAATTCTACACATTGCACCTTTAAGAGAAGAGTTGAAGCTACATTTGAATATTACAGCAGCTTCGAACCGCCATCAGCAGCATCCCATCAGGGTGAACGAACATGATTCAAGGTGCAGTATGTGAGAATCAGCCACCTTAAATCCCCAAAACAACTGCTAACTACTGCTAACTGTATGCTTTTTATACAACCATGAGTATAGCTACTCTTAGCTTATTAGCCTCGCAGCTAGCCAGACTACCAGAGACTGTTGAGCTTTGGACGACGGGGGAAAGAGGTTTCAGGCCTGGAGCTAGCTGTTAGCATGCTAACTTCAGTAGATAACACAATACACAGATGTCTTTGACAGAAAGTCAAATGTGACATGTTGGATTTGGTGTTTACTGGAAATGAATAATTATTGATAGTTATTATTAAAATTAAAGTCAATAAGACGAAGAAAGAGCCAAGATGGCCGACACCATCTCCTGGAAATGACGTCACAGAATGTTCAAAGCTGCGCGAGGCTTGAACAAACATGACGGAACGCCGTTTTCTCACAGAAGACGTTATTCCAGCTCGTGGTGAAACTTCGGGACACGTATCTAACGTGACGGCGCAGTCATTGTGTATGTGTCACTGCGAACATGTGTGTGTTTGTACGTGTGGGTTCGTGGGGAGAGAGAGCTAACGCTTGGAGCGCAGCAAAGACGTAGCTAACACTTTAGCTCCACAGAGTGGAGACGCTCGAATTGTGACGATCACGAAGAAAAGCCAGCAACAAACAATGTCTGACAGAGTAAAACTAACTGTGGCGGTCCACAAACTCACAGTGTAGCTGAAAGCAAACAATCCACGCTAACGTCTAGCATCCATCGGACACTGACCCGCCTCTCCTGTGCTGCCTGCCCGCTTTTATCCAGCTCGCCTCCTCGGCGTGGATTTAAGGCGCCACAGCGTCCTGAGCCACACAGAATTCTGACTTTCTGTACTTCAATGACGCGTGTGGTGGTCAGATTAACATTTCACCTGCAGGTGTCACTGACCCCCCTCAGGTGTTTCTCAGGTGATTCATGTGTCAGGAAGTGAAAAAATAAAACTGGTAGCATCCAGGATGACTTTCACAATGAAAGCATACAGTATTTGAACAAAAGAATGTTTAGAATGACAGATTTGTATTCAAAGTGCTGAGTTATCGGCTGAAGCAGCGAGGTCGTGTTCTCTGCGTCCCGAGCGACGACCCGGAAGTACAGAACAAATATATCATGTTTTAATGTGTCTGTGATCAAATGATCTCAGCTGTGAAACAAAACAACGAGTTTAAACCAGAGAACAGACTGCAGTGTGAGGGAACACGGACTGGTACTGCTGTGGTACTGCTGTGGTACCGGACTGGTACTGCTGTGGTACTGCTGTGGTACCGGTGTGGTACTGCTGTGGTACTGCTGTGGTCCTGCTGTGGTACCGGACTGGTACTGCTGTGGTACTGCTGTGGTACCGGTATGGTACTGCTGTGGTACTGCTGTGGTACTGCTGTGGTACCGGTGTGGTACTGCTGTGGTACTGGTGTGGTACCGGTGTGGTACTGCTGTGGTACTGCTGTGGTACCGGTGTGGTACCGCTGTGGTACCGGTGTGGTTCTGGTGTGGTTCTGCTGTGGTACCGGTGTGGTTCTGGTGTGGTTCTGCTGTGGTTCTGCTGTGGTACTGCTGTGGTTCTGCTGTGGTACTGCTGTGGTACCGGTGTGGTTCTGGTGTGGTTCTGGTGTGGTACCGGTGTGGTTCTGGTGTGGTTCTGGTGTGGTTCTGGTGTAGGGCTGCAACTAACAATTATTTTGGTTGTCGAATAATCTCTCGATTATTTTTTCGATTAGTCGCTATTATTCTGGCAGAATCTGTTCTGACTCTGGTTGTGTCTCATATTCTCAGAGCAAATTAAAAACCATGAACATACATTTAAAAACATAATATTTTGAAACACAACTGGATTTTTAATATATCAACTGAACTAATTAATACTAATTATTACAGTTTTTAATTGATTTCATATCTTACAAATGAATTATTATGTTATAAATCACTGCATTAAGTGGAGGTTTACTGGTGTTTTATACCATTTATATTATAACTGTTTACTGATTTAATATTCTACACATGAATTATTACTGATATCGTTGCTGTCAGACAGAAATCTCTTATATGCAAATTTGACTTATTTTTTCATAATTAATTTTACTGGCCACCCTTCAGTCTGTACACATTATTAACCAATGAATGTATTAAAGAGCTCCAGCCGGCCTCCTGTCTGATGACAGCGTGAGTTCACAACAGCCGCCCTTCTGTTCTGTTCTGCACTTCGATCTGTTGCATTTTTAATAACTATGAGTTTTAATAAATCACTTTTCTGTTGCACACTAATCGATGAATATGTCTAAAAGACTGCAAATCCATTTCAGTTTGATTTGCTTGTAGGTTTGTAGGCTGCTACAGAGAAGAGTTTAGATTCTCTGCCCCAGCCTGTTTTTTTTAATTTATTTTTTAAATAACTCAAAATAATGGCTGTATTTCCAGCTACAATACGTGCATCTCTCTCCTCCCACCATGTTGTTTGTGTCTCTGCGTGGTCTAACACGTGACGTCACTCCCCGAGACGCAAGAAGAAAGCAAAAATATATATTTTTACGAAGGAAAATGACAAAATAACAGTAACGCACAGTGACTTGAATAAGTAACTTTAATCTGATTACTGGTTTGTTAATATTAATGCGGTAGATTACTCGTTATTGAGAAAAGTAGTCAGCTCATAATTACAGCTTATGTGCTCATTTTTTAAAAATGATAATAATAATAATAATAATAATAATAATAATAATAATAAATACGACGTGTCGATGTAAAAATGTTGCGTCGACAAATTTCTATTGCCGATGTAATCGATTATGCCGACTAATCTTTGCAGCCCTATACTGGTGTGGTTCTGGTCACACTCCTTGTCTTTTACACCAACAAGCTTCACGTCAGTTTCTCAGTTTTAAGGTCCCATATTATGAAAAACAGGTTTTCTCTGGTCTCTACATATATCAGCTGGTCCTCCCTGAGCCTGCCGACTCCCAGCATGATGAAAACAAGTGATTCCTGCATGGTCTCTGCAGCCCACCCACTGGTAACACGGCGCTCCTACAGGCTGTTCAGATTCTGCTCCTTTCGTTACGTAACGATAGGTGTCATTTTCCTAGTCCCGCCTCCTCTGCGCGGTGATAGGAGATATCTGATATCTTCCCCGAGGTGAAGTTCGGTGTGTCCAGCGGTGAGACAGCAGCGTTTCACAATGTCGTCGCTCAGAGTTAGACACACAAATTACTCTGTTGTTGGTTGTATAAATCAACATCAGTGCCTATATTCTGTCCCAGCTACAGAACAACAGAAGAGACAGTGGTTGCGTTTCATATTTTAACAACAACTAGTTGGCTCCGCTTCGGTCCGCTATGCAGTGGCGTTTGAAGCGAGTTTGATGTTAATAATATTAGGAGGGAGCTTGGTTGTCACAGTAAAAAGTCTGGACACCTGCAGACTGGAGACAGAGACGATGCGAACAGTGTCCAAGAGTTTGAAGACTGTTGGAGACAAACACAGCTTTCGCTAGCTGTTAGCCATTAGCTACCTGGCAATAACTATAACAACACATACGAACAAACTAACATTATTCAGACACACTAACCATTCTGAAACGTCCTGCTGCAGCCACAGAGTCTGTACTCTTCAGGAGCCTCTCCTTCTGGGTCCCATTCTGGGTCAAACTGTTTCGCTTGGTGTCTGCAAGCCACAGCTACATCCACCGTAAACATTAGCACGTGCTATCGCTAGCACAAGCGGCATCGTCTCCCTGAGAGTGACTAGCAGGCAAGTAGGCGTTGCCAGACGGAGCTCATTAGCATTTAAAGGCGCAGGCACAGAAACAGCTGCTCTCACCTGAGTGACTTTCAGACAGCCGGAGTTCAGGACCACGGATGGTTTGGGTTAGTGCATATCGAATACAGAGTTGTTGGACCTCTGACAGCTGAGTGAAACTGATGAAAAACGGTGCAATATGGGACCTTTAACTACAATCACTCAAAGTGTTTTTGTGCACGAATAAAAAGTTAATTTAAGAATTCATTTGGTAAAAATATCTCAAACAAGACTTAAATAATGAAGTGCACACTGTGCAGATATTTGACGGACCGGAAGTTAACAGAATTAAAAGGTCTATTGTGTTTTACATCGTTTTCAAATTGTGCTCTATAACAACTTTTATTGTGAAATCCCTCGCAGGAAGTGGCCGTGTGTGGCTCGGGCCGCCTGACTTTGGAGCCGCTCGGGTCAGTTCGGCTTTGCTCGGTTTGTTTTCATCCCGCCTCCACCGGAGCGGAGCGAGATGAGAACCGGATCCCGCGGCGTTTGGGTGCTTTGGTGTCGGACAGGCGGGACCGGACGGACCGGGAGCAGCGAGCCGGAGGCAGAGCGGACCTGGAGCCGGAACCGACCCGGATATCAGCGGTGTTTATCGGAGGGTTCCGAGCGGAGAGGCCCCGGAGAGATACCGAGCGGGGCGTCGCAGCGGAGCCGGGCTGTGGTGGACTGCTGGCGGCTGCAGGATCTGATCTGAGCCGCTGACTCAGAGACATGTACCAGGTCCAGGTGAGCGTCTACCTGCTGAGTCCGTCCGGAACCAGCCTCTTTATCTCATTCAGACAATAATACCGTGACGGGTCATTGTGACGGGACCGAGCCGATACAGTGATTGATCGTCAGTGATCGATCAGCCTCGACTGACCCGATCACAGATCATCAATATGTGTCAGTTCATCAGTTCACTGACAGAAGAGCAGAATTATTCTCATGATCCATCTGCTGATCGGTTTGATTGGCGCTGCTCGGTCTCTCTGATGATCCTCTGTAGAAATGTCAGACGATCACCTGTGATCAATATTTACATTCTCAACTATTTGTTCTATAAATCAATAGTTTGGTCTTTTAGTCAGCAGAAGTCAGAACTACTCAGCTTCCTTCAGAGTCGTCAGAGGTTCTGACCCGCAGCACCGGACTGAGATCCTGTAGTTTGTTCTTTATTCACATCAGTTTACTGATCGATCGATCGATCGATCGGCTACTGATGAATCCATTGATCGGAGAATCAGAGTTGAAGAAAAATGATTCTTGTTTGTTTTATTTTTGATCATGTTTAAAAACTGACAGGCGAGGCGTGATGAGTTGGTCCCGCTCGTCCCTCAGCACAATCCAGTCTGTTTGTCACTTCCTACGGTTTCATCCGGGTCTCAGACAGAACCGGATCTCACCACAAACACTCAGCAGCCGTGCAGCGACATGTCAGTGAACACAGGAGGTGACCAGGTGAAAACCTAGTGATGTCACTACGTAACAGAGTCCAGGATCTGCAGCCAGTTGTCTTAGTGGTCAGTCTGTAGCCTCTTCCACACAGCCGTTTGCATGCGGGGATCCTGCGCCAATTCTCCGCAGCCTCCTCTGTGTGAAAGTTTCAGATGTGGAGAGGGGGGAAATTTCACTGCGGCGCTGATCCGCATCTGGAGGTATCAGGGCCGCATTATTGGTGAGCCGTCCCAGTGTGAACGGATAATGCGGAGGCGCGGAGCGAGGGCGTGTCAGTCTGACAGTCTGATAACTGCACAGGTCCTTCACTCAACTAAATACAGAGAAATGTCCCACAAAGCAACGTTACAGGACCGAACAACAGTAACGTAGTAACTGTAACTGTCTTTGGCCACTTATATAAGGGAAACAAATACCACAGCTGTACGTGGAGAAGCGTCTGTCCTCCTGTCTGTCCTGCCGACTCTTGTCACATTTCTGACCGAAAAACAGCGTCTGTCACCAGCAAAAAACTTTAACTCACCGAGTGTTTGTGATGAAAATAAATCACCGCGGCCGTCAGCCCTCCTGACGGAAACTTCAGGGAACTTTCCCCCAGAAAACAGCCTCCGTCCCTGCGAGTGACAGAGTCAGACAGCGTCCTGTTTACTGATGGTCATTATGTATAATTATGTAATTTAGCGCGAAAAACGTAACTTCGTCACTTTCCAGGATGTTTGGTGGGTCAGAATCTAGATCACTACACATTATAACAGCATCCATATGATTATAAACTGTCTGCGGGTTTAGATTAACACGGGGAACACCTGGGGAAACACCGACGTCATCAAGTTGACGTGTACCGTCACGCCTCTTTAGGAGCTGCAGCGCCGGCTTTCTGAGTGAATCACACACGTGAAGGCGGAGAGGCTTCACTCTGTGTGAATCACCATCGGCGGAGAATTGGCGAACCACCGCTCCGGAGAAAATGCGGAGAGGCTGTGTAAAAAGGGCTTGTGTCATTACATCGTCCCATGATGTACTGCGACATTGTGACGAGGTGTCACGACCTCGGAGTTCACTGTCAGTTTGATCCAGTTGGTCCGATAACGTCTGGAAAGTCTAGAAGAGCCGCGCGATTCAAGTATTCTAATTCTGGGTTCTGAACCTGAAGTCAGCTGGCCCAGTTGGCAGAACTCTGGAGTCTGGCCCCTGACGGAGGAGGGCTCAGGCCGGGTGCTAGCTGGTTAGCATGCTAGCTGCAGTAGATAAGTGAGGCATCTCTGACACGTGGAGCGTTTATTATTGTTCATTCTGTTTGAATGTTTTACAGTAAAACTCACAGTAACATTTAAAGTGAAGCGTCACTTCCTGCTGCTGGAAACACGTTTCCTCTGAGACTGCTTCAGAATAAAAGCTTTTGCATGACTAAATGACAAGGGGCTTTTATTGTGAAGAAGTCTCATGAAGTGAAGCTCCTGCAGCACAAGGGTTCTGGTTCTGGTTCAGCCGGATCCGCTGCATCCAGCTCAGAGCAGACAGGAAGTCAACAACACAACATCCGGTTAGCTTTCAGAATAAAACACTTGTGTTGTGTTTATAACACATTCATAGAAACAACTCCAGCTGTCTGGAGGTTCTGCTCCGTGCTGGACCCAACCCAGGCGGTAGGCGGTTGGCGGACGACGGAGCAGAACTGTAGTGGAGCCGTTCCACAACGTACATCGGACCAGTGGAGCTCGGCTGAGTGCGATCCTGTTTTCACTTTGGTAACATGTGGCGGACCCTGCCACCTTTCTAGCTTCCAACAGTAGCCCGTCCTCACGGTCCTTTGCGTGTTGGGATCCTGGGCCAATCCTGGGCCTCCTCCTCGCTGTGAAAGTCTCGGAGGTGGCGAAGGGTAAAATTTTGCTCTGGCGCTGATCCGCCTCTGGAGGTAGAATCAGTTTGTGTTCCTCACAGTTGTGTTGTTGTAGTTACTGTTGTCACGGTGACGGTCAGCCGTCCCACAGTGACAGAGTCAGACAGCGTCCCGTCTATTGATGGTGATGATGTAATGATGTCATTTAGAGTGAACTTTGTCACTTTCCAGGATGTTTGGTGGGTCCGAATCTCAATCACTGCACATTATAACAGCATCCATATGATTATAAACTGTCAGCAGGTTCAGACTGACAGGAGGACACCTGGGAAACACCTTGAAAACACACAGAGATCATGACATCACCGTCACGCCTCTTTAGGAGCTGCGGCGCCGGCGTGCTGTGTGAATTGACAGGTTGACCTCGTTAATGTGGCGACTCTGTGTAGTGTGAGAACAGCGTGTTGACTCAGTGACGGAGACAGTTTGTGTTGTCACCTCGTTCAAACTGTGAATATTAAACCTCTGGTAGAAAACTACAGACTGCTCCTTTAACTGTTGCTCAGGTGTGTGGCAGTGGACTCGTTACAGTGACCGCAGTAACTCAGGTCCAGTTCTGACACTGATGAATGTTTAGTTATGTTCTTTATGGTGAGAGCTGATGGTACCGTTTCACATCCACCAGAACCCTGGACTGATCCAGAACTGGAACATTGTGGTGTGTAAAGAACAGACGAGACATCATGTAGTAATGAAGAAGGTGCTCACAGAGCTCCGCCCCTCCAGAACAGTTCAGCTCCATGTGGCCTGAACCTTTTAGTTCTGTTTGAAGTTCTGATCGTTCAGACGTGACGTCCGTCTGTCACGGAGACAAACAGCCGCGGATCAATATGTTTATTGACAATCACATAATACATGATACAGGTAAGAAGAAAACATGATGTCAGGACATAAATTATTTATATAGATTATACAGAAAAAAGACAAATCAAAGAATCGATGAGACACCTGGTCAGGTGTTCTGGTTATTTTGTCCAGAGCTAAAATGCAGCTGATTGGACGTTTGAAGGGAAACAGAAGACTTTGATCTGCAGCAGCAGAGTGCACATGAAACACACACGCACACACACACACTCACGAGCACGCTCACAGAAGAAGCTCAGAGATCCCAAACTGATCTGAAAAGATGGTATTTATATATATTTATATATATTTATATATATTTATATTATATTCATGTCCTCTGCGTGCGGCTGGATGGCTGCATGCTAACGCTGTTAGCTGTAGCTGTTAGCTGTAGCCGCATGCTAATGCTGTTAGCTGTAGCTGTTAGCTGTAGCCGCATGCTAACGCTGTTAGCTGTAGCCGCATGCTAACGCTGTTAGCTGTAGCTGTTAGCTGTAGCCTCATGCTAACACTGTTAGCTCAGCAGCTACAGAGAAGATTCCATCTTGAGGAAGGTGTAAATGACTTCAGCTGCGTCCGGCCGGGCTGACGGAGGTTCAGACAGAGGTGGTGTTTCTGCTGGGGTCATGACATCACTTCCTGTCTGGCCTCCGGTCTCATTCAGCTTCACGGTCATCGTCTCCTCCATCAGAAGCCGGACGTTAAGAATTTGTATCATTCAACAGTTTTTATCTTTTCTCAGAGTCATCAGTTAAAAACAGGTGAATCTGAATGAAGTTTAGAAATATGAAGATCCGATTGGAACGTGTGACCGGGACCACACGGTGAACAGAACCTGAGAACACTGTGATGACCCGCAGCCGGCTCCGACAGCAGCAGTTACACAACAGACGAGTTAAAGATTCATGAAGCAGCTCAGAGTGACCACGTCTGTCTGTCTGTCTGTCTGTCTGACAGTTTATCTCTCATCACAGTTCAGTTGAACTCTTGAAGGTCTGCACGGTTCAGATGAGCCCACATCAGCATCAGTACTTCAGTAAACTGTTGTGAGGAGCTGGTGGTCCAGCAGACGGTCAGCTGCTCGGTATGTGTAGTGATGTGGGGAGAGGCCGGGTCACAGACGGTCGGGTCACCGATGGTCCGGTGGAATCGAGGGTTAGAAGCAGTTTCGTCCAGGTGAACACTTGTGGCGATAGCTGCCTGCTGTTGACCAATCAGACGGAAGGAGGAGCGGAGGATGTTGATGTGCTGAGATCTGAAAGCTGGTGGACGCTCAGCCCGCCCAGCTGCTGATCAGTACCTGAGGTGGACCCGACACCGAGTGTTCATCACATGTCTGACAGGTTGTTCCCTCATTAATGAAGCAGGTTTAAAGGCTCTGATGCACTCAAAGCCCCGCCCACATCGCCATCTGATTGGTTGCATGTCACAGTTAACAGCCTAGAAACAATAAAAGATGTGAGTTGTGTAGATGAGGAGCAGATATGACTGGCCTGGGATCAGTCTCTGCTGCTGTGTCCTCTGCAGGCTGCTGTGCTGGAGCTGCAGGACGCAGGAACACAGCCGCTGGGGAACTCTCACACAAGATGAATTAGCAGTGAAGCTGCAGGACGATATAAATATCTAAACTCTTAGGGGTCAAATGTTCCTCGTCTGACCACACCACCACCACTGCCGCCGCCGCCGCCGCTGCTGAGCCATCAGCTCCTCTGACATCACGTCCAGTTCCTCTGACCCAAACATTCACAGCTCTGCAGTGACTCTGAACACTCTCAGAGCAGACTGTGGGTCAGCCGACCCGTGCAGGTCGACCCGTACGGCTTCTTCAGGGCCGACACCGATGATTAGCAGCTAAACGACACGTAGGATCGATATTCATTCAGGAAGAATTTAACTCTTTGTGTCAAAGTTTCAAACAAGAACACTTGACTGAAGTTTGTACTTAAGAACAGTTTTGTGTTTCTTCATACTTCATGTGTTTGATGAATCAGATCTGTTCATCGTGACGTGTAGGAGCAGAAGTAACACATTTGAAATGAAATGAGAATATTTGACCTGCAGTGTGACAGAAACATGAGTGACGCTGATCGTCAATGAGCAGAACATCGTCAGCGTAGAGAGGAAGTGATCACAGCTCAGGACACGACGGAAGGGATGCAGGATCATCGTTTGATGCCTCTGACTGTGTAGAAGGAGGCGAGGTGGGTCGATGTGGACTGACCCAGCTGTAGCTGTAATGTAACTGTAACTGTAATGTAACTGTAACTGTAATGTAACTGTAACTGTAATGTAACTGTAACTGTGCTGCTGCTTCAGCATCTCTGAGAGGAGCAGCCAGCTCAGCTCTGCTGGGACTCCGGCTGACGGAGGACTGTTTGCTCAGCACAACAGCAGGTTATTTTTAGTCCGGCAGCATCTCCACACACACACACACACACACACACACACACACACACACACACACACACACACACACACAGAGTAGAAGAAGTTCAGCTTCCTTCCTGCTCTGATCTGAAACACAGGTTTCATCTGAGCGGCTCTGTAACGGTTCATCTGCAGCATGACATCACCAAAACTGTCCAATCAGCAACCTGCTGTCAGTCCATGTGAGTGTTGTTGACTCCAGCTGTGAAGGTGACCTGAGTGACCTGAAGCAGGTAAATGTGTCACCTGTCACACCGGCACACTCGCTCTGGCCGGTCTGTTGGACAGAACCAGGTGAACCTGCTGCAGGTGAACCTGACGGGTGTGCGTGGTGCGGGCGGAGGAGCAGGTTCATCAGGTGTCTCGCTCTCAGGCCTGATTCTGAGACGGGCCTGATTCTGAGACGGGCCTGATTCTGAGACGGGCCTGTTTCTGAGACGGTCTAATAATAAAAGCGCAGCGGATGTTTTATTGATGACTCGTCCTGCCTGCTGCGCTCACTGAGGCACACTTCACTCCATCAGCCTCGTGCTCCTCCACCAGCTCCTCCACTCGTCTGCACACACAGCACCGGCCGGAGGCTTTTAGTGTAAATGGGCTGATGGATGGAAGCCCGTCACTGCTGCTGCCCCTGACCCTTTGAGCCAACAGAACCAGCAGGCCCGTTAATAAGCAGCAGTTTCATCCAACTTGTGTCCACATCAGATGGCAGTGATGCAGGAGAGGATCAGTGTGGATCACACAGCTGCTGAGGTCCGTCAGCACCGGCCCGTCTGACGGAAACACGACGTGGACTCGGACACTAACTCTTGAATTTACTGCAGATCCTTCATCAGATCGTCTCCTCGGACATTTACACTCAGTGAAGATTATCTAGATATTTGAATCTGGATCATATTCTTAGATGTCTATTGTATTTGTGCCTGAGGAATCATCTCATTTCTGCAGTTATCTGTCGATAATCAAGTAAATAGAGCCGATGATCTGAAGCCAAATTGCCTCCGCTGATGAATAATTCTGGTTGGTGGTCCGGTCCGGATGGTTGGAGGAGGGAACTGATAACTATCTGTCTTCAGTATCAGCTGATAGAATCTATACGATGCATCTCTGACCTCCTCAGAGTGAATGATGTCAAAACCTTTTTTGTTTTTAATATGTTTTTTAGATATGACAGGAAGCAGGGAGAGAGAGAGGGACGCGCAGCAAAGAGACCCAGGCCGGGAGTCGAACCTGAGTCTGCTGCAGAGCCTCGGCACATGGGACACACGCTCTACCCACTGAGCTAAACAGCACCCCAGGATGTCAGAACCTTTGAGTGGACTCAGCTTCTCTTCAGTGTGAATGATGTCAGAACCTTTGTGTGGACTCAGCTTCTCTTCAGTGTGAATGATGTCAGAACCTTTGTGTGGACTCAGCTTCTCTTCAGTGTGAATGATGTCAGAACCTTTGTGTGGACTCAGCTTCTCTTCAGTGGGAATGATGTCAGAACCTTTGAGTGGACTCAGCTTCTCTTCAGTGTGAATGATGTCAGAACCTTTGTGTGGACTCAGCTTCTCTTCAGTGTGAATGATGTCAGAACCTTTGAGTGGACACAGCTTCTCTTCAGTGTGAATGATGTCAGAACCTTTGAGTGGACTCAGCTTCTCTTCAGTGTGAATGATGTCAGAACCTTTGTGTGGACACAGCTTCTCTTCAGTGTGAATGATGTCAGAACCTTTGAGTGGACTCAGCTTCTCTTCAGTGTGAATGATGTCAGAACCTTTGTGTGGACTCAGCTTCTCTTCAGTGTGAATGATGTCAGAACCTTTGTGTGGACTCAGCTTCTCTTCAGTGTGAATGATGTCAGAACCTTTGTGTGGACTCAGCTTCTCTTCAGTGTGAATGATGTCAGAACCTTTGTGTGGACTCAGCTTCTCTTCAGTGTGAATGATGTCAGAACCTTTGTGTGGACTCAGCTTCTCTTCAGTGTGAATGATGTCAGAACCTTTGTGTGGACACAGCTTCTCTTCAGTGTGAATGATGTCAGAACCTTTGTGTGGACTCAGCTTCTCTTCAGTATGAATGATGTCAGAACCTTTGTGTGGACTCAGCTTCTCTTCAGTGTGAATGATGTCAGAACCTTTGTGTGGACACAGCTTCTCTTCAGTGTGAATGATGTCAGAACCTTTGTGTGGACTCAGCTTCTCTTCAGTATGAATGATGTCAGAACCTTTGTGTGGACTCAGCTTCTCTTCAGTGTGAATGATGTCAGAACCTTTGTGTGGACTCAGCTTCTCTTCAGTGTGAATGATGTCAGAACCTTTGTGTGGACACAGCTTCTCTTCAGTGTGAATGATGTCAGAACCTTTGTGTGGACTCAGCTTCTCTTCAGTGTGAATGATGTCAGAACCTTTGTGTGGACTCAGCTTCTCTTCAGTGTGAATGATGTCAGAACCTTTGTGTGGACTCAGCTTCTCTTCAGTGTGAATGATGTCAGAACCTTTGTGTGGACTCAGCTTCTCTTCAGTGTGAATGATGTCAGAACCTTTGTGTGGACTCAGCTTCTCTTCAGTATGAATGATGTCAGAACCTTTGTGTGGACTCAGCTTCTCTTCAGTGTGAATGATGTCAGAACCTTTGTGTGGACTCAGCTTCTCTTCAGTATGAATGATGTCAGAACCTTTGTGTGGACACAGCTTCTCTTCAGTGTGAATGATGTCAGAACCTTTGAGTGGACTCAGCTTCTCTTCAGTGTGAATGATGTCAGAACCTTTGTGTGGACTCAGCTTCTCTTCCGTGTAGACGCTGGTGTGGATCAGAGGAGCGGCTGCTCACTGCTTGATGAAGTGATCGCTGTGTTTTCTCCGATTGTTTGAAGGCCAATATGATGTTCGTGTTCCGGTTAACGATCACTGAGACTGACCAGCTCAGAGACGACTGTGATGTCGACTTTTCTTATTTTCTGCGTCTTTCTACTTTCGCTCCACTGAATCTATTTGATGACTGTAGCGAACAGATTCAGCGTCGCTGTGTCGCTGCTGCTCTGTGTGTGTTAGCTCAGCCCCGCCCTCGTGCTCACAGGCAGAGAGGCAGCACGCTGCATTCCTGCTGTCTGATTGGCTGAAAAACTTCTCATTGCTTTCCACACGTGTTGTGTCGAGCTCGTTCTGTCCTGGACCTGTTTCTGACCCGGAGACAGACGTACTGTGTTATTGGAGAACTGAGGTGGTGTCATGAAGGTTTAATGTGTGTGTGTGTGTGTGTGTGTGGTGTGTGTGTGTGTGTGTGTGTGTGTGTGTGTGTGTGGACTGTGGTGAGAAGTGATGCAGGTTTGATTTGATGTTCTGATGTTTATCAACGATCAGATTATAAACGATCATGACGTGATGCAGATGAGCTGATAACGTATCAGGAATGAGGAGGATGCTCGGTACATATCGGACAGGTAATGAAAATAGTTTATCAGCCGATAATAAAAAGCTAAATTGCTCTCGCTGACTCATCAGCAGCATCTGGACGCCGCAGGTGTCGGTTTGTGAGCAGCCAATGAACACAGAGAAGAACAACACGACGTCACCGCTGACGTCTGATCTCAGGCCAGCCCGCTCTGTCTGACACTCAGCTGTGCACACAAACATTGGTTTCTATTATCGTTTATTTTATCCGTATCGGCCGTGACAGTCAGGTAATTATTGATGATCATATCGGCTGATAAAAATCGGAACACAAACTGTATTTAGACTGCTTCAGAGTCAGTCAATCAGAACTCATCGTGTTCTGTCAGGCTGGACCTTTGAGGTCTGTATTGGTCATTCAGAATCAAACGGATCAGTCAGGAAACATTCAGAGTCTCAGTGACAAACGTGATGTTTTCATATTCACACTCAGATGAAAACTGATCATTGTTTTCTTTTTCCTTCTGTAATCATTTATCACACGTTTGCTCTCTGATGTCAGTGAATCATTTTGGTAGTTGATGATGTGTCCGGTCCAACATGCTGCCTGGACCGGTTCTGCTTCCTCCTCCTCAGAGACTCACAGTCCTCTGACAGGAAGTGACCTCATGAAGCCTTTCAAAATAAAAAGATAAAGCACTCAGTAAATCAGACTAACCCTTGTTTGGACAGGATGTGACTGAATGAATGAACCTGTCGATCTGCCTGTTGTAGGGGAAAGGGGACGGGGTCGTTGCCATGGTGCTGAAGGAGCTTCCTGGTAAAAAGGCATCCTCAGAAGGAAACCCCCTCCTCACCGTGACAACCAAGGTTGGCATGACGACCACGCTTGTTTGTTATTTTAGAGTTTTTAAAAAAATGATTTCTTCTTCTTGCTTGTTTGCTTGAACCTCAGAGCTGATATATAACAACCTGTAACAGACTGACACACGTCAACAGCGACACTCATCGAATGTAAAACATGTGCGTCGTGTTTGCGCTCTAAGCTAGGCTACTCTGTTAGCCTGTCGGTTACATGGACGCCATCACAACATTAATGAAATAATGTGATCGTCACTTCATTCTTCAGTGAGCGTCTCGTCTCCATGACAACCACATGTTGGAGGTTTACTATCTGTTTGTGTTTATCTGACGTCATGACATCAGAGCGAGGAGCATGTGGGTGATGACATCATCACAGTGAATATAATCACTGAGACCAGGAGAAAGAAAAAGAGCCGCGTGATGTCAGCAGAACCTGATAAAGTTCTGATGAATCCGCCTTGTGGACTGACGGCTGTATTTATTTATTATTTGCTTTGTTTATGATATAAATAGGTTTTTGGGATAGCTTGTTGGCTCCCTCGCTAACCCCTAAATTCCACCAGATCCGTGTTGGGTCCGTCTCCGATCCGCCATGGCAGCGGAGCTGATCCGTTTCACTCTGGTCTCTGTGTGATGCTCCACTGGCCCGGCTGTGTTCTGTCTCTGCTCCGGTGCAGCTCCGGTGGTCTGGACTCTCCTGTAGCAGATACACAAGGGTTCTGTTTCAGCTGCATCCAGCTCAGAGCAGACAGGAAGTCAACAGCACAACATCCGGTTAACTTTCAGAATAAAACACTCCGTACTCCAAGCTCTTGTTCTGATCCTTCTGTCAGAGCGCTCGTGTTGTGTTTGTAACACATTCATAGAACTGCAGTCGCACATGATTCTGTCATCATGGAGGAAACTCCTCGGCCTCACAGCTCCAGCTGGAGGTTCTGTTCCGTTCTGTGGGCGGACGACGGAGCAGAACTGTAGCGGACCAGAGGAGTCGGTACGGAGACTGTGAAGCAGTTTATACTTAACTACGACTGACGTCAGGTGTGATGTCACGGTTCTGATATGGTCATTAAACAGTTATTGATCAGTGATCAGAGTGTAAACAGTGTATATTGATGACACATCGATGGAATTATGATGACCTGCGATCTGTTTTCCTTTAATCTCACTTCCTGTTTGTGTGGGTGTAAATGTGTCTCTATATTCTGAGCTCGTCTGTTTCTGTGACTCCGACTTCCTCGCAGATGAAATCCGTTTGTTTTCTGGATGTTTGCTGACGCGTGAAGTGAGATTTGATCAGCGTGGATGTTCTTTACTGGACAGCGGAGCCGTCGTGCTCTTTCACAGGATTAAATACAAGCGTATTCCAGTTGACATGTGGACGAACGCGGCTGTGTGGATTAGGATTAGGAAGGCAGACACACACACACACACACACACACACACTCACACACACTCACACACACTCACACACACACACACACACACACACACACTGATCTGATCAGGTCACATCAGACCTCAGATTGAACCTGTGAATTAAATGCTGTACTTTGTCCTACATTTCCCAGAATGCTGTTCAGTCCCCCAAGAGAGCTGGCAGCAGTTTGTAGTCATGTTGGAATTAGGAATGCAAATGTCTGACATAGAGTGATGTCACTAAGTCGCAGAATTAAAGGCGGGACTACTGACGAGGCGTTCGGGAGCAGTTTGTTAGGATTTGACCTTTGACCTTTAACAATTAGGGAAAGGAAAACAACTCAAAAGTTTGTTTTGTCTCCAGATGCTTCAGACCAAATGTGAAGAGAATATTCACCTGGCGTTTGATGGCTGGGCCAGTCGTCTGAGCCTCTGGCTCCACCTGAGGCTGACAGGTGTGCAGGTCTCAGTGTGTCCTCACTGAGTGGCAGCTTTTTAATTGGTGTGTTAAAATCAATAAATAGTAACTGTGAGCAGCAGGGAGACGTAGAGCGAGTGATCCTGTCTCACCAGTAAGAACCAGAACAAAGAGGGTTCTGTGTGAACGGACTCAATAAACGGATCAGAAGCTGAAGTAACAGCATCACAAAGCTGCGTCAGGTCGGTCGGCCCGACGACAGCTGAACTGCTTCACAAACGTTTGAATGATCGTTCATGATGACTCAGATCGATCAGAGCTATGCTGTGCTGAGACATGTTTCCATGACTTCCTCAGAAGTCACGACCAATCCTCACGAGTTCAATACTTTCAACTCAGTAGACGTAAACAAGAACTTGCCTCTGTGCACTGACTGTGTGTGATCACTGGTCCGAACACACCGGTACAACAACTGGATCACAGATGGAGACGTGACGACTTCGTGAGACCATATAAATATCCAGTGGTGTGACTCGAGCTGAGGTCGGCCATTTGGCAGCCATGTTGTCTGTAATAACTCCACCTCCTGCTGTGACAGTCAGCTGATATTCATGTAACGTGAAGGTGACCCGACCCGTTTGGTACCAGTGTTAACCTGGGACCTGTGTGTGGTCTGATGTCTTCATGGCTGCTGATGTGCTGAGTGAATAAAGTGTTGATGATGAACTGAGTCTGTGTCTCTGCTGCTGTCTGACTCCAGCTGGTCCGTGAGCAGCAGGAGAGTCGACCTCTGCTGAGTCCCTCCATCGATGACTTCCTGTCGGAGAGCCGGAGCGACGCTCCCTCCACCCGACCCCTCACCTCCAACACAGCAGGTAGACTCCCGCTAATTATCACTCTCCTCTCCTCCTCTCTCCTCCTCTCTCCTCTGCCTCTGTTTCTGTTTCCTCCTCTAACTTTGTGTCCTTGGCTGCCCTCCTTCCTCTTCCTGCTCTCCTCCTCCTCCTCTGTGCCCAGCTGTCACCTGTGTCTCAGCAGGTGCCTGGGCCATTAATTAACACCTCTGACCTCCTCTGTGCTCCTGTCGACTCCGTCCTCTTCTTCACATTCATGAGGACTCAGTTTGTTTCCACATCTCAGAAACAGAACGTCTGAAATTTCATCTGTTCTGATGGAAGTGGATCAAACGTCGGCGTCGTGTTTCTCAGTTCGATGTTAGTCGATGTTTAAAGGTCGCTGTGGACGAGCGATACATGAACATGATATCTGATCCAGAGGCTTCATTGATTATTGAGCCAAAAATATAATGAACAACTAATCCTGTTTCCTCTGAAGCTTTCTTCACTTCCTGACAAACTGTTTCTGGAATCATCAGATTCATAAATCTGTCTAAATCAAGTCGAGCTTAAAGTGGAGTTGATTTCTTTGACGTCTGAAACATATGAGCTCTGAAACACCAAACTTTCTCTCTGTTAGAGGAGTTTAAAACAAACCGGTCAGACTTGAAGATTGTCTTTGTCCTCCTTCAGTTCTGTCCACGGCTCTGGACCTGGTGGACCTGAGCGAGCCGGGGGAGAGCAGCGGGGGCAGTAATGGCGGCAGCAGTGGCAGCACCGGCGTCGGTGGAGGCAGCAGCAACAAGGAGCAGAGGAGGAGCCCTCTGAGGAGGAAGGCCAGCTCCAGGAGCCCTCGGCGCCGGACAAGACCTGACGAGACGGAGCTGATCCAGGTGGAGGTGGAACACCTGCCTGCCAGTCCCAGAACCCCTGAGAGGATCTCACTGGACTCAGGTACCACAGACTTATGCAACACACACATGTGACAGCAGATACTCAGCATGCTTGTTCCTGGTCTTTATAAGCTGACCAGGTCCTGAAGAACTCCACCAGAACCAGCACTGAATGAGATGATCCTGTTGATCTGCCAGCTGTTTGTTCAGATGATGAAACCATTAAAGCAGAGCGATCAGTTATCAGTATCAGTATAAACCAGTGTTTCACACACATATCAGCCACCACATATTGATTCTCAATTTGTGGAGCTGCGTCCCGTTCTCACTCAGTCAAACAGCAGCCGTCAGTGAACAGCATGATGTTGTATACTCAGATACAGTGGATGGTGGTGTGGTTTTTAGTCTGCTGGTAAAACCAACGAAGAAGAGCAGGAGGACTATTTAACGCAGTTGGCTTGACTGTAACTTCCTCTGCGGAGGAGACAGCTCGCCTCACCGTCGAGATCAAACCCCACAGAGAGAGAGAGACAGGCCATGAAGCCACATCGTCATGTGATAAACGGTAATAAAAGCTTTGCAACCAGCACAAAATGACTCATTTTACTGGCAGAATTTGGGCAATTCGGTCCGATACAAGAGAGAGTCTAGAAGAGCCGCCCGGTTACATTTTATCCCAGTCCAAGTTCGCTCGGAGCTGAACTGGAAGTTAGCCGGTCGGAGGACGTCTGGAGTGCACGTGCTCTGTGGCACCCAGCTGGACAGCACCGCCACAATTAAAGTGTGACTCTGTGGGAAACACTGTAATAAATACATGTAAAATGTACTGTTGCTCACAGAAAGCTTCATGTTGTTGTGTTCACAGTCAGTCTGTCGTCTCCTCTGGACAAATGGGACGATGTGAACCTGGACGTGGAGGACGGAGGACGCCGGAGACACGAGAAGAGATGCACCTCCCACCACTCCTCCAGTGAACTGCTGTGGTAATAACAACCATAACACACTGAGTGTGTAGTGGTCACACAGTCCAGTTCATACCTGATATAATCATCTCTGTGTGAAACCAACCCGTCCATCACTGAGACAAACAGACTCCATGTTTCTACACAAAGACAGAAAGAAGTTCATGTAGAACATTTGCTGAATTAACAAGAAGGTCCAAATAATGCAGAATGAGTCAGAGACAGAGTTTCACAGAGTTTATAAAGTGTCTCCAACTCAACAACTCACTAAACTGACACATTTGTTAAGGCAGTCTGGTGCTGCTGTTGTTACTGGTTCAATAGTGGGATCAGTCAAACATGTTATTGATATCACAGTGAAGAACCTGGAGATCCTCTTATTCTTCTTCTCTCCTTCATCTTCAAATCAATCAAAGTGTTTATTGTCACATGCACAGTGAAGAAGCATGTTCTCAATTATCCAATAAAATTCTTCCTTTGTTGTCCACAGAATGCCAACAGAGTAATAAAGAAATATATACATCCGAAATATACAATATACAAAGTAAATAGAAAAAGCAGCAACAATAATAACAATAAAATAAAACTGTCTGCTGTTTAGGAGTCTGATGGCAGTGGGACAGAAAGAGTTCTTTAGTCTGGTGGTCTTGGACTTAAAGCTTCTGGACCTCCAGCCTGAGGGTAGAAGGGTGAACAGGCTGTGCTGGGGTGTCACTGCGGTGTCGTCTGCCATCTTTAGGATGGAGTTGTCTTTGTGAGAGGTGACACAGTCGTAGGTGAACAGGGTGTAGAGGATGGGGCTGAGGACGCATCCCTGTGGAGTCGCCTGAATGTTTGTGATGATGCTGCTGAGGTCCTACTTCCAACCCTGCAGACCGGGGCCTGCCCGTCAGAGAGTCTAGGATCCAGTCACAGATGGTGGGTGGGGTGGTTGATGGTGCAGACCGAGTGTAGACAGTTTGTGGGGGATGACTGTGTTGAAGGTGGAGCTGTGGTCCACAAAGAGCGTCCTGATGTAGGAGTCTTTATTTTCCAGATGGGAGAGGGAGTAGTGGAGATCAGCAGAGACAGTGTCTGAGGTGGACCTGTTGGGCCGGTAGGTGTATTGCAGGGGGTCCAGGACCGTCCGGTATGCTGCTCTCAATGTAGGTCAGTACCAGTCTCTCAGAACACTTTATGATGATCGGAGTGAGTGCTACTGGCCTGTAATCATTCAGGCAGGTGGGTGGGCTCTTCTTGGGGAGGGGACGATGGTTGTGGTCTTGAAGCAGGAGGAAACGGTTGAAGATGGAGGTGAGAACATCAGCCAGCTTGTTGGCACATGTTCTGAGAGCCCGCTCAGGGATGTTATCTGGTCCAGGTGCCTTGCGGGGGTTGCTGTTCCTCAGGACTTTGTGTCCTGATGAGGCTGTTGGTGGGGGGAGGGGGGTCCCGGTGTGTGTGTGCCTCCTCTCTGTGGTGTGGCTGGAGGTCTCAAAGCGAAGTGTAGAAGGTGCTGACCCAGTCACATACTCAGCGTAGTCCTGCTGACAGAAGAGTCCTCCAGAGTCCCGGTCTGTCCGAGCAAACCAGTCCTGCAGGGGGCTCTCAGTGTCTGGTCCAGAGTTTGACTTGTTCAGTCACAGGGTTTGTTTGTTTCAGTCTTTGTCTGTATGCTGGATACAGGAACGAGAGATGTTGGATGAGTTGGCCTGCGGGGGATTTAAACAGCGGCAGGTAGACGGGCCGGCAGCGCAGCAGTGAAACGCACATCTGGTGAACAGTGCTGACAAACAGTCCGTACATCACACCACGAACAACTGCTTCTTCTCCTCCTGTAGATACCAGGTGTGAGCAGGTCCTCGGTCTCAGTGTAGATGAACTCGGTCAGCGGTCTCAGTGTTTGTTCAGACTGTGATGGACTCTGCAGCCTGCAGGAGGCGTCACAGCTCCAACACTAACTGCAGCTCTGTACTGTGTTCCTTCAGGTCTGCAGAGTTTAAAACTGATCCTCTGACGAAGAACTCCTTCGACATCCACAGCTTCGATGACCTCGACTTCGTCTCGTCATCACAGGTGAGCTGCTGCCCACGTTGGCGGACAAATGGACAGACGGAACCAAATCCAATGTGTAGTTCAGGGACTGTGGGATAACGAAGCGTCCCCTGCAGATACTCAGTTCAGTTCAGATGTCACCTTAAATACGACTTTGACTTTGTTTGCAAGTTTTCAGCGTCTGTTAGTTTGTCTTTACTGTCTCACTGACAGCTGCTGGCTGACCTTTATCTGTGTGTGTGTGTGTGTGTGTGTGTGTGTGTGTGTGTGTGTTCAGGACTGCGGGGCTTCCAGACAGCGCAGACGGACTCGTTCCCTGTTGGCCAGAAAAGAGTCTCTGGAGGACGAGTTTGTCAGAGCGAAGGCTGCTGTTGAGGTATAACACACACACACACACACACACACACACACACACACACACACACACACACACACACACACACACACACACACACACACACACACACTTTTGGACTGGTTCTGTGCAGCAGCTCTCACAGTCGTATGATGTGTTAAATATCCGATTTTGGCTGATCTGTACTTCCTGTTGTCTCATCTGAGAGCTGCAGGCAGATGAGGAGGAAGCAGCAGACTCAGGATCAGTTTTCACTGATATCAGATATCACAGTGTGTTTTCTGACTGTAATCTGAGTTGTTGGTCATTTTACTGTTTTGTGTGTTTCTGTTTGAATGTGATGAGACATGAAAATGATGTCAGCACCAGTTCCAAATGTTTCTTATCTTCACTACAGTTCACAAAGGTGGAGAGGTGAAGAGCAGGTGGAGGCACTTTTTACAAGGAGACAAACAACTTCAGATTCTGATTTAATGCTGAATTTACAACAAGGACACAATGAGTTAGAATCTGTCAGAGAGACAGTTTCACTACGTTAGAAAGTTTGTTTTAACTCAACAACTCTTAAAATCACCACATTTGTTAATGGAGTCTGGTGCTGTTGTGTTGCTGGTTCAGTGGATGGATAAAGAGTTTAGCTCCAAATTCCAAATGTGTCCTCCATGATGATGATGATGATGATGATGATGATGATGATGATGATGATGATGAAGGTCTGATTCAGGCTGAAGTGAACCCACCACTCGGTGATTAAAGCAGACTTTCAGTTTGAGGCTCTTGTGTCGATGAGTTTGTGTCGTGCTGCTCTTCAATCCCATCAGCTCGGCTCAGTGAACCAATCACAGCGTCTCTGATTGACGAGCCGCTGATTAAAAGCTCTTCTGCATCACAGCCGACAGATTCTGCATTTAGCTGCAGGTGTTTTAATCCAGAGACACACAGGTCCGCTGTGACAGTGTTGGAGGAGAGACGGTCGACTGCTGGAAACAGTTGATGGTAAAAGTGTCAGAACTTAGTGATTGTTTGAGTCGTACCGCAGCGAATCAGAGTTCTGCGTACTGAAGTCTGACCTGAGAGGGATGTTACTGCAGTTTGTAGAGCTCACCAGCTGTAACAGAATCAAGTTTAAAGACTGGATTCTGACCCAGGGACCGGGACCGGTCCGCAGACGGTCTGACTGCTGCTTTGTTTCCTGTCTGAAGCTGATTGGTTCTGACAGCCTTTGTGTCCAAAAACCTGCAGAATTTTATAAGAAGCTTTTTATATTCAACAGCAGGAAACAGGACAACAGGGAACATGACTGTGAGCTGAAAGCCTGATCAGTCTGTGTGGAGGAGGTGAAGCAGAGGTGAAGAGGACGGACAGAGTTTCCCTGATCCACAGTTTATATGTTCCTGCAGGATACAGCTGCACTCAGAGAGAGAGCATCACCAGACTCCATTAACAAATGTAGTGATTTAAGAGTTGTTGAGTTAAATCAAACTTTATAAACTCTGTGAAACTCTGTCTCTGACTCATTCTGCTTTATTTGGACCTTCTTGTAAATTCAGCAAATGTTCTACATGAACTTCTTTCAGTCTTTGAGTAGAAACATGGAGTCTGTTTGTCTCAGTGATGGACGGGTTTGTTTCATACAGAGCAGGAAGTGACATCACATCACTGAGGTCACTTGTAGGCTGAATGTCTGTCGTTGTGTTTCAGTCGGACACAGAGTTCTGGGACAAGATGCAGGCTGAATGGGAGGAGCTGGCTCGGAGGAACTGGCTGGAGGAGTCTGAGGATCAGGGTCCGATCCCGCCCACCGTCTCACCTGCTGAAAAGGTAAAACTCCTGGTGACCTTTGACCCTCCACACTTTGACCCTGTCTGTATCTCTGTTCAAAGGAAGCATGAACCCGCCTGCTTCTGTCAGGACTATATTCTATAAATCCCGTCTCTCCTCCATTTTTTGTAACTTTCACTTTCACAGATTATTACTGAGATGGATGTTTGTCAGCATTAATCTGTAGATTTAATCCTCTGACCTGAGATCAGCTCGTCAGTAATCCCGCAGTAATCCCTCCTCCGCGCAGGTGTTACATCACCGTGGTGACGGAGGTGATGTCGCCGGGTTATCAGACATCTGTTCACATGTGTCGAACACATTCCTCTTATTCTCTCCTTTCATTCATCCTCATTTCGTCTTGTAGTTTTCAGACAGTCGCAGGATTTTGAGGCGACTGAAGGCGTTTTTGTTGCTTCAGTTCCAGTGAAGACAGAATTATTCCGTCAGAATGAAGACAGAAATATTGTGTCTTCACTTCCTGTAAAGTCTCCAGTCATGAAACAGACAAACACTGAGGGCTGCAGTGTAAAGTCACCTCGGCGCTGTTCTCCAGCTGTGTGTCGCCTCTGCGCTCCTATTTCATGGTCACGTGATCTCTGAGTTGAGGGTTTTGTCCTTGAGCTGTCGAGGGAACATATGGCTGCTGCCAGCGCCCGGCTTCATCCTGTCTGCTCAGTGAAATACTGAAGCATCGGGCTGTGTGGGGTTGAACCAGTGGGGGGCGCTGTTAGCGTTCCTGACTGACAAAACATAGAGATAATAACAGAAAACACATCATAAACTCACAGAAGAGGCCGAGTGTGAGAACATCTGCAGCTCCGATCAGATACAGACAGAATCAAATCAGTTTATTGTTGAAAGAAGAATAAAGTAAGCTGTTATTTATTGTGATGCAGCAGGAGAGAAAACAACAGAATCATACATAAAGACAATTTACGTTGTTTGTATAATAATAGAATTCATATTTTATGTCATGTGTTCATTTTACATGAAAACTTTGGGTTTTGATGTTCAGTCGGACAAAACAAGATATTTATATAGTAATAATTTAATTGAGATGGTGGTTTATTATAATAATTGTAAAGTCTGCTGGGCTCACACAGGTGAGGTGTTCTGGTGTCTGCAGGTAATAACAAGCTGTTTGTCTGATGCAGAGTTACTACTTCAGCACCAACAACCCGTACAGAGAGTGGCCCAACGCCTTCGCTGAAGGTCAGGAGAAAGCTCGGGAGGGAGACCTGAACGCTGCCGTGCTGCTGCTGGAGGCCGCCATCTTACAGGACCCGCAGGACTCTGAGGTGACTGCCACACCTGTTCAGGAGTCCATACGTGTCTTCTGTAGGTCGCTCCAGACAAACAGTCTTCTGGGTAATGTTTAAATCAGAATCAGAATCAGAGTTCCTTTAATGTCCCGTAGACCGAGAAATGTGTATGTTGCTACAGCAGAATATTACAAGACAGAGAAATAGAAAAATAGACAAAAAAATGTAAAAAGTAAAGAAAAAATAGAATAGAATCGACAAATGTACATATTTACATGGATAGTGCAAAAATGCAAAAATAAACAACAAGTTTTTATATGCAGATTTTAAATAAAGGTAATAAATATGGGTGATGAAGTGAGTGTGTACAGACTTGTTGCACAGTGCAGAGTGCAGGGTGAGGTCTGACAGCAGCAGGAAGGAGCTGTGATTCCTCTCCTTCACACACTGAGTGTATCAGTCTGTGCTGAAGGAGCTGTGATTCCTCTCCTTCACACACTGAGTGTATCAGTCTGTGCTGAAGGAGCTGTGATTCCTCTCCTTCACACACTGAGTGTATCAGTCTGTTCTGAAGGAGCTGTGATTCCTCTCCTTCACACACTGAGTGTATCAGTCTGTTCTGAAGGAGCTGTGATTCCTCTCCTTCACACACTGAGTGTATCAGTCTGTTCTGAAGGAGCTGTGATTCCTCTCCTTCACACACTGAGTGTATCAGTCTGTGTTGAAGGAGCTGCCCGGTGCTGTGACAGTGACCTGCAGGTTGGACTCCTGCACCAGCAGTGATGACAGCTGGTCCATCATCCTGCTCTCTCCATCACCTGCACCGGGTCCAGAGGATCCAGGATGGAGCTGGTCTTCTTAATAAGTTCATCAAGTCTCCTCCTGTCTGCTGCAGAGATGCTGCTGCTCCAGCAGGCTCCTCCATAGAAAATCGCTGTCAAAATCAAGTTAGAGTCGTTAGCTGCAGCTCAGCATACGAGGAAAAGTCCCAGAAACAACCTGTCCTGGAAAGTTTGGGATGTTTTGGGACCGTTACGATCAGGTTGTTCCTTTACTCACCAAAACATGAACTCCAGATTGGAGCTCGACCCATACGCAGTTTTTGGGGCCACTATTGAAAAAAGAAAGAGTAATATATCATGTATCAGCTGATTGAACAGTTTCGGCCTGATGTTGTGATTGTGGAAACAGCTGTTCTCTGTGTGTTTTCAGGCCTGGCAGCTTTTAGGAATGACTCAGGCTGAGAACGAGAACGAACAAGCCGCCATCGTGTCGCTGCAGAGGTCAGACTCCACCTGTCATCCAGTTCACCTGAACTGAAACTGAACATCCCCAGATGTTAGAAAATCTTTTTGAGAATAAAAAGTCTTTTGACGAGCCGTCAGGACTTCTGTCAGGCTGTAATGTCACAACCATAGCTGAATATTTGAATATTATAATAATGATAAGAATAACAGTAACAGTACCATCCTTAAATAAATGAATCAATCATTAACTATATATATAATACATATTAGAGAATGGTCAATTAATTTGTGTATTTATTTATTTGACAGTAAGAAATAATGTATTATTTTGTATTTTGTAGTTGGAGTTGATTTATACTTTCAGGTATCGATCATGTAACTGTAGTGATTAGACAGTCAGTTTGATCATCAGGTGCATCACCTTTATCCACGTTAGCTTGTGCATGCTAACACGAGCGACCCGTGTCCCCGGCAGGTGTCTGGAGCTCCGACCCAACAACCTGCCGGCCCTCATGGCGCTCGCCGTCAGCTTCACCAACAGCGGCATGCAGCGGGAGGCCTGCGACGCTCTGCGCCGCTGGATCTGCCACAACCCCCGATACAAACACCTGATCCTGGACCACAGGAGCCCGCTGCAGGGCTCCCCGGCCACGCCACGCAGGGGCCCACACACACCTGTCAGGTACCAAACCTGCAGAGGAGTCCTGCTCACTGAGACCACTCCGTCCACAAGTCCTCTGATTTGACGGTTCTTACAGCAGTGAACTCTGGGAGTTGTAGTTTTTTGTGGATTTTTGTTCTGATGTTTCAACAAATTCACAAACAAGATGTTTAATGATTAAAGGAGCAGTTCATCATTTAAGAAACCCTTCTCTGTGTGTGTGTATGTGTGTGTGTGTGTGTGTGTGCAGGTGTGAGCTGCAGGATGTGCTGCTTCTCTTCCAGGATGCGGCTCTGCTGAATGTGGACTGTGTGGATCCGGACCTGCAGACCGGACTGGGAGTCCTCTTCAACCTGAGCTCAGACTTCAACAAGGCTGTGGAAGCATTTACTGCAGCGCTGTCTGTCAGACCACAGGTAACACACACACACACACACGCACACACACACACACACACACACACACACACACACACACACACACACACACACACACACACACACACACACACACACACAGGCAGGTAGAGATGTTGGAGCTTCAGGTCTGTGAGTAAGACAAAAACATGTTTGATCAGCCGGGGGTTGGACTGTGAACACCGATGATGTCATCACCGTATGATGATGTCATGGCTGTATGATGATGTCATGGCTGTGTGTTCAGGACTACCTGCTGTGGAACCGTCTGGGTGCCACGCTGGCGAACGGGGACCGCAGCGAGGAGGCGGTGGAGGCGTACACCAGAGCTCTGGAGCTGCAGCCCGGATTCATCCGGTCCAGATACAACCTGGGGATCAGCTGCATCAACCTGGGAGCTCACAGGTGACACCGGGGGCGGAACCATGATTCTTTGAAGGGGTCGTCCCCCAATCTACAGCAGGAAACATGTCCTGCTGTAATCTGCTCTGTCAGCAGGTCGCCTCTCGTTATTTCCTCAACATTTTTTATTTATTTGGCATTTAGATTTTTCAGATTTGTCTGATGAGGAAGACATGAGTGTGTGACGCCTCTGATGTCTAAATTAGCACGTTGTTCTCAAAAAGAATCCTGAAAAACAGGAGACGCACTAACATCCAGTGTAAAGAGGCGTTTCTCATCCAGCCAGTAAAATATGAATACAAAATTTGACATATTGTGCTGATTTTTTCCCCACATGACAAAATCTTTCCTGCTCAAATTGTTTTTTCAATAAGAATAAATGTCCTCCACGTTTCCACTCAGAATATGAAGAATGAACCGCAGCGGTCTGATCACGGCCATTTCTTGTTAGTTAGGTGCTTTATTTCACTTCAAACAAACATTTCAGGATTAATTTTCTTTTCTAGTAAGTGAAAAATAAATCCCAGGTTTACTTCCCCAGAAGAATTAGTCTTTATCTCTGGATTAATCAGATTATTTCTGCCTGAACCCGAGCGAGTGGCGCTCTCTGGTGAACTCTGGTGGTCAACATGAGTATTAGAAAAAAAACAACTTTTTTTACTGTTTCACTCATGAATGTAAGTGAAGGAGCTTCTACAGATGATCCTGCAGCACTTGTTTGAGCCTGTGTTACTTCATGTTGAGCAGCTGGTGTTGTGAGATGGTTCTGCCTCTCAGTGGACTCACTCAGAACTCACCTCCTGTTCTGCTCCTGCAGGGAGGCGGTCAGTAACTTCCTGACGGCTCTGAACCAGCAGAGGCGGAGTCAGCGCTGCAGCCACCAGCAAATGTCGGCCAACATCTGGGCGGCCCTGCGGATCGCCATCTCCATGATGGACCGACCCGAGCTGTTCCAGGCCGCCAACGTCGGGGACCTGGACCTGCTGATGAGGGCCTTCGACGTGGGCGATGTGTGACGATGGACGAGGTCTCCCGGCTGGACTGAAGGCGGTCTGAAGGGGTTTAGTTCAGAGGATTGTCTCCCAGAGACGGAGTCCGGCGGACTGAAACCAAAGAGACGATGATGTGAAGTCCTTGGCAATATAAACAGCACAACCCAGTAGCTTCCTGTCAGAACACGTTTAGAATCAGCCCTCAGGACGGTGGTTTCACTTTCTATATTCGGCCTTACAGCTGCAAGAATCTGAGATCATAAAGTCTTAATTTAAAGAGTAACTTTAACCACACCCACATGTGATGTCACAGCGTGCTGACACACTGCAGTCCATGCCTGTGACAGCCAGGGGTCAGCAGGAAGACACTCGGAAACATCTCTGTCTTTATTTATTGTTTACATATTTCACTACGAGGCTTCTGCTTTAATCTGCTGTTCAGACAAGCTCCTCCTCCACGTCCCGTCGCCATGACGCGCTCAGCATTATGTTCCTTTACACAACGACAGAGTCAGAAACTCAGTGAATCTGTTTTAATCACTTCCTGCAGAAATATTTCACATTAAAAGTCCTCAAAAACTGCAAGGGTGTAACTCAGAGTCCAAAATATGAATATATAATATGAATGCAAAATTTGACATATTGTGCTGATTTTTTCCCCACATGACAAAATCTTTCCTGCTCAAATTGTTTTTTCAATAAGAATAAATGTCCTCCACGTTTCCACTCAGAATATGAAGAATGAACCGCAGCGGTCTGATCACGGCCATTTCTTGTTAATTAGGTGCTTTATTTCACTTCAAACAAACATTTCAGGATTCATTTTCTTTTCTAGTAAGTGAAAAATAAATCCCAGGTTTACTTCCCCAGAAGAATTAGTTTTTATCTCTGGATTAATCAGATTATTTCTGCCTGAACCCGAGCGAGTGGCGCTCTCTGGTGAACTCTGGTGGTCAACATGAGTATTAGAAAAAAAACAGGCTCAGAGACCGGACCCAGAGACCGGACCCAGAGACTGGGCTCAGAGACCGGGCCCAGAGACCGGGCTCAGAGACCGGACCCAGAGACCGGGCCCAGAGACCGGGCTCAGAGACCGGACCCAGAGACCGGGCTCAGAGACCGGACCCAGAGCTCAGAGACCGGGCTCAGAGACCGGACCCAGAGACCGGGCCCAGAGACCGGGCTCAGAGACCGGACCCAGAGACCGGGCTCAGAGACCGGACCCAGAGCTCAGAGACCGGGCTCAGAGACCGGACCCAGAGACCGGGCCCAGAGACCGGGCCCAGAGCTCAGAGACCAGGCTCAGAGACCGGACCCAGAGCTCAGAGACCGGGCTCAGAGACCGGGCCCAGAGACCGGGCTCAGAGACCGGGCTCAGAGACCGGGCTCAGAGACCGGACCCAGAGACCGGGCTCAGAGACCGGACCCAGAGACCGGGCTCAGAGACCGGACCCAGAGACCGGGCTCAGAGACCGGGCTCAGAGACCGGACCCAGAGACCGGGCTCAGAGACTGGGCTCAGAGACTGGGCTCAGAGACCGGACCCAGAGACCGGACCCAGAGCTCAGAGACCGGACCCAGAGACCGGGCCCAGAGACCGGGCCCAGAGACCGGGCCCAGAGCTCAGAGACCGGGCTCAGAGACCGGACCCAGAGCTCAGAGACCGGGCTCAGAGACCTGGCCCAGAGACCGGGCCCAGAGACCGGGCCCAGAGACCGGGCCCAGAGCTCAGAGACCGGGCTCAGAGACCGGACCCAGAGCTCAGAGACCGGGCTCAGAGACCGGGCCCAGAGACCGGACCCAGAGACCGGGCTCAGAGACCGGGCTCAGAGACCGGACCCAGAGACCGGGCTCAGAGACCGGGCCCAGAGACCGGACCCAGAGACCGGGCTCAGAGACCTGGCCCAGAGACCGGGCTCAGAGACCGGGCTCTGTTGCTCCTGCTGGGTTCACTGACTCTGTTGTTGTGTTGATGCTGAGCACACCGCAGTGTGACGCCGACTGATCTGAGGACGTGCAGTAGCCGTCATGGTACGGAGGCCCTGAGGGGCCAGTTAGGAAACGTTTATGTTCTGTGGATCTAAACTGTTTCCTGTCCAGAGTTTCTGACCTGATCAGGATAATCCAATCTAATCTAATCTAACCTAATTATATTTTGTCATTTGTGAAAAAACTCGAGAAAAAAAAATGTTTCATGAGGATTTCGTTTTGTTGAGGTGCGAAGTCATTTTTTATCATCTGTGAAACCGATTTGTAGGTTTATTATTTTTCTCCCGTGTGAAAACAAGCAGGAAAAGAAATGTGTGTTTTCCAGGAGAGTGATTGCGCTCACACACAGTGACAGTGTGTGTGTGTGTGTGTTCATCCTCCAGGCAGCTGCAGCTCTGCGGCCTCTTGTGGTCAAAATTAGTATTACAAACTTTTTTCACTCAGTTTCACACATGAAAGAAAATGAAGGAACTTCCAAAGATTCTCCTGCAAAACGTTTTTCCTCCAGTTGAATTGATTGAGCCCAGACTGAGTAAGCAGATGCAGCCTCGGGGCTTCTGTGTCGTCAGGATTGGTTTGAAGCTGCTGCTCGTCTCCACGCCGACACTCTCCTGTTCAGCCTCCTTCAGGCTGAGCTGAGAGGACACAGGAAGCTTCCTGCATCTTAAATCTCTTTATAATCTCTCTGAAGCTGAAGTGTAGCTGCAGCTCTGCCTCGTAGTCCACGTAGAAAAGAAGCAGACAGCAGCTGTCACTCTGATTATTTAACCAACGTATGAAACGCTTCACCTGCTCATCGCCCACACAAGCTGTCGGCTCCACAGCTCACTGAGTTAACTGAGCTACTTGCTAACGGCAGCTAACTGCAGGTGTAGTGAGCAGCAGTTAGCGGTTGTGCTGCTCTCTACAGTTTAGAGCTACCTTTGAATTCTGGCCATTTCTTACAAATGACACCTTTAAACTTTGAACTGTAGATTGTATTCTATGATATTATATTATGTCACATTTATTTCAAATATTACATTTTATTGTAACTTTAGCCTCTCAAATCTCAGCTTTAATATCACATATTAAAACCTTAAACAATAACTGATACAGTAACACATTCATGTTTTGATTTTGGAGAGATGAGCTCAGTGATGAGGAGGAGGAGGAGGAAGAGGAGGAGGAGGAGGAGGGGAGGAGGAGGAGGAGGAGGAAGAGGAGGAGGAGGAGGAGGAGGAGGAGGAGGAGGAGGAGGAGGAGGAGGGAGGAGGAGGAAGAGGAGGAGGAGGAAGAGGAGGAGGAGGAAGAGGAGCAGGAGGAGGAGGAGGAGGAGGAGGAAGAGGAGGAGGAGGAAGAGGAGGAAGAGGAGCAGGAGGAGGAGGAGGAGGAGGAGGAGGAGGAGGAGGAAGAGGAGGAGGAGGAGGGGGAGGAGGAGGAAGAGGAGGAGGAGGAAGAGGAGGAGGAGGAAGAGGAGCAGGAGGAGGAGGAGGAAGAGGAGGAGGAGGAAGAGGAGGAAGAGGAGCAGGAGGAGGAGGAGGAGGAGGAGGAAGAGGAGGAGGAGGAGGAGGAAGAGGAGGAGGAGGAGGAGGAAGAGGAGGAAGAGGAGGAGGAAGAGGAGGAAGAGGAGGAGGAGGAAGAGGAGGAGGAGGAGGAGGAGCAGGAGGAGGAGGAGGAGCAGGAGGAGGAAGAGGAGGAGGAGGAAGAGGAGGAGGAGGAGGAGGAAGAGGAGGAGGAGGAGGAGGTGGAGGAGGAGAAGAAGGAGGAGAAGAAGGAGGAAGAGGAGGAGGAGGAGGAGGAGGAGGAGGTGAAGAGTTCTCTCTGCTGCGACTGTAAAGATAAAACACTGACTCAGCAGACTGTCATCAGATTAAAACCTGCAGTTTGTCACCTCACCTGAAATACTCTGAAGTAAAAGCCGAAATCATCTTTTTCTCTCCAGTTTGTTGAAACTTTCGTCCCTTTAAACTTTTAAAGCCATAGCTGGTCTCCGCTGGCGACCAGAGGTCTGATCATGTGACCGCTTCACGCCGTTACACTCACCTGTCCACTCTTCTGTTGCTACCTGCTCTCAGGTGTTTGAGCTCCACGGAGACAAACGGTCTGACCGTTTCGTTGGTTTGCGTTCTGTCAGTCATCCTGTGTCAGTCCGTTGTTTTATTCTGGCGGTCTGTTTGCTCACTTCCTTCCTGTGGTTGGCTCTCAGGTGAATCTTCTGGCTTCAGTTTGATCTGACGGCAGTTTCTCTGCTCGATGCACAAAACACACAAACAACAGGAAACACATTTATATATCATCAAATGTTAAAGGTCACATTTTAACCTTCATATCAGAACTACTCAGAAATATAAAATGTACTTAATCAGTATTTATTCAGTATTTTTATCGAACTCTTCAGTCTGGAACTCGTTTGGTTTTCTAACCAAAGATTCATTTAAAAACCTGAAAAACTGACCTGAGTTTTTCACTCGGCGGCTGAGAGCTCGACGTCGAGAAGAAACGACATTACACCATGAAGAGAGAAGCTGCAGATACAGAAACATTCAGAACTGTGAGACCAACAGGAACCAGCAGTGAAACTCCAGCTGACGTGTTTAATCTGTGTTCTCAGGACCAGACGATGTTCTCGATGAGTCGCAGCCGAACGTCGTCCTGAAGCTGCGGCGTGTCGAGCTCTCAGCTGCTGCCGTTTAACTCGTTGTTCACATGTTGCTGCTGAAGAAGCTGCGGAGGGAAGATTCACAAACTTCCATCAGCTTTCAGATTCCTCGACTCTGAAACATTGACTGAGACAAAGATTTAGGAAATATTGTGATTAGAAACACTTGAAAGAAAACTGAGCTAATGAGGAAACATCTAAAATTCCACAGTTGTGTTTAAGGACCTTTGGATGAAGATGTTTTATTGTTTCTTCTCTTAAGTTTTCCTTCAGGCTCCTCAGCGTGAATCTTCCCTCTGCAGCTTCTGGAGTCCTCCATGTCTTTGTTTCTGTAAATGACTGTACAGACAATAATCACATGTAAACTGATGATATTTTAGACATTAAACAACTGATACAGAACCTGAAAACAAGTCTTCACCGTGTCATCTGTAAGACTTCTGGTTTCATTAAAAACACATTTTTCTTTTATTGTTCCTCTTGCAGTCTGAGTGAACAAACAGTCAGAAGGAAGATTTGAGAATGAGACAAACAATTTACACATTTTGGGGCAGAAAAAAAAAAAGTCATTTTTCAGGACTTTTTGTTCCATCCATCCATCCATCCATTTTCGTCCGCTTATCCGGGGCCAGGTCGCCCGGTCGACTTTTTGTTCCATTTGTAAAAATTAAGTAGGAAAACCAAACAACTGTTTTCTTAAGTTTTGTTTATTAGTTTTTTTTTTTTTTTACCAGTAGCCCTAACCCTAACTCATGCACCAGGAAGCAGTGGCATATGCCAGTTAAAAGCAGGAAACTGGTAAGATGTGGCATCTGGGTTGTAAGCTGATATTCTTTGTCAGTTGCTGTCAGTTATCATGTTGGTCCAGAAAGAGAGGTTATGAGTTCAAATCCAGCCTTGTAAATCTGATAGTGTTGCGTTTGAAGTTGACACTAGATGTCTTTCTATAAACCTGGTATTGTGATTGGGACAACCTTCCTGTGACGTAACCGGCCTTCGGAGGATGCAGCGCCTGACTAAGAACCTTACAGTCATGGGTTCAAGACTGGTTGAGAACCAAATTACTCTCTGAGCTCAATGGCTTTCTTTGCCAGTTCCATGCAGAACGTAGCTGATGTTTAGCATGTAGCAGTTGTTGCTGCTGGTTCTGCTGATCCCATGTTAGTGTAGTGGTCTATACACAGGACCTGCAGGCCTCAGGTCAGCAGTTCAAACCCAGCCTTGTACCCATGTGTTTATTCTTTATCATGCCGCCTGTGTTCCACCAACACTGCCAGTTAAAGTCTTACCACTCAATAACGAGCTGTCTGTTGCTGCTTACCCACATATTGTGCTCCATCAGGAGTGGTTTACTGGTTACCACCAGCATACCACTCCTGATCAAGTGACATGTCGGCGAGCAGCAGCGTCTGCTCCATCCCCTCTCACATAGAAAATGTTACCATGTGGAGGTCAGGAGTGCCGCGTGAAGTTTGGAGTTGTCTTCTATCCAGTTTCATGGGGACGTCTCTCCGTAGTCCTCCTCCAGTCTGATCCTCTTCCTCTCTCTGGTTAGTTGTTTGTTTCAGCGCTGAAGATAGTCCAGTGGGTTAAGACGCCTCCCAGTGACGTGGAGACGTGGGATCAAACCTCAGCTCAGACAACTAAAGGTAGGCGACAAAAGTCTGTGTGTTGTGTTGTGTTGTGTTGTGTTGTGTGTCTACAAATCCAAAACTTAAAACGCGTCATTTCAAAACGTTGCCCCTTGCGTGCCGTGCGTTCGTTCGTTCGTGGAATTTGCGCCTTCGACTGCTTGCGGTGGATTTGATCCTGGCGGAACGAGTGTGAAGGTAAGTCTGGTTGAGTTAGCTAGCTTGATAAAAGCCAGCTAGCAAGACCGGTTTCCATTATTTTCTTGAGCTCTGTTTTCAGTTTTCCATCGCTCCCCCTGCAGTTTGTTTGTGAGGTGGTCTGGCTTCCTCTGGAGCCGTCAGAGGGCATCTGGGGCCGGACCTCAGCTGGCGGGCTGCCCTGTTAACATCTTCCTCTTCTGTTCCTCCCAGGACTCCAGCAGCTGGATGTCAGTGGATTGTCTGTTCTGTGTGCCTGCATCACAGACCACATTCAATTTTAAGGTGGTAACTATAAACAACAGCAGTTTGAGAAGCAGAGCTGATGGGATAGTGGTTCACATGTTTGCTGGGGAACTCAGTGATGATGAGTTCAAGACCAGGTGGCAGCTGAATGTTGTACTGGTTTCATATCTACACATCATCACACTCAGTCCATCTTTTTATCTCAAAGCTGATATCTAGTGTCAGCTGCTGTCAGTTATCATGTAGGTCCAGTGGTCTTGAGCAGTGTTGTGGGTAACGCGTTACAAAGTAACGTGTTAGAGTACTCTAATTACTTTTTTCGTGTAACGTGTAACGTAACGCGTTAGTTTCGTGCGTCAAGCAATCAGTAACTTAGTTATTTTTTTCAAAAAGTAATCCGTTATTTTAAGAATGTCTCCGGATAAGGAAAGGAAAATCCCGACTGCAGCCTGCTTTTTGTCAGACAGTACTGAGCCACCTGCGGATGTGTCAGCGGAGCGCAGCGCTGTGATGCGTCTGTGCCCTGCTGCTGACCTACGTTACCTGTGTGTGTGTGTGTGTGTGTGTGCGTGTGTGTGTGGCAGAGAGGACAGCTTTTGCATCGTGGAAGTACACACATTATCTTCAGTTTGCCAGCGCCACGCCACACTCTGCGTTGGTGAGAAGCTTCTGTCGACCGCAAAAAATTCCACTTCAAATTTAAAAAAACATCTTGTCTCCAAGCTCCACTCCATCAGCCTGGTAGCAAAGCCTGCTGAGCAGTTACCTAATCTTGTTTGGTGCTCATATATAGGCTACCTGGGCTGGGCAGGTGTGAATTTTGATTCATATGTTCTGTGATCAAAAAAAAAAAAAATGAATAAAACGCTGTGTGGCATATTGCTGACTGTCTTTCCTGTTATTGTTATCCTGCAGAGTTAATTTGGTTGGATGACTGACGTTATTCATCATTGTCACGACTTCTCGGTGCATTTAAAGGAGGCTGTGTGTGTGTCAGTTGAGTTGCAGCATGTGCGAGGCTGCAAACGGCTTTTAATATTTGGTAACGCATGAGTACTCTAACGCGTTACTTTTATTCATAGGTAACGCTGTAACGTAACTGATTACTTTTAATTGATGGTAGCGTTGTAACCTAATTAACTACTTTTCCAAAGTAACTATACCCAACACTGGCAGTTGTTGGTGCTGGTTCTGCTGATCCCATGTTAGTGTAGTGGTCTATACACAGGACCTGCAGGCCTCAGGTCAGCAGTTCAAACCCAGCCTTGTACCCATGTGTTTATTCTTTATCATGCCGCCTGTGTTCCACCAACACTGCCAGTTAAAGTCTTACCACTCAATAACGAGCTGTCTGTTGCTGCTTACCCACATATTGTGCTCCATCAGGAGTGGTTTACTGGTTACCACCAGCATACCACTCCTGATCAAGTGACATGTCGGCGAGCAGCAGCGTCTGCTCCATCCCCTCTCACAGAGAAAATGTTACCATGTGGAGGTCAGGAGTGCCGCGTGAAGTTTGGAGTTGTCTTCTATCCAGTTTCATGGGGACGTCTCTTCGTAGTCCTCCTCCAGGCTGATCCTCTTCCTCTCTCTGGTTAGTTGTTTGTTTCAGCGCTGAAGATAGTCCAGTGGGTTAAGACGCCTCCCAGTGACGTGGAGACGTGGGATCAAACCTCAGCTCAGACAACTAAAGGTAGGCGACAAAAGTCTGTGTGTTGTGTTGTGTTGTGTTGTGTGTCTACAAATCCAAAACTTAAAACGCGTCATTTCAAAACGTTGCCCCTTGCGTGCCGTGCGTTCGTTCGTTCGTGGAATTTGCGCCTTCGACTGCTTGCGGTGGATTTGATCGTGGCGGAAGGAGTGTGAAGGTAAGTCTGGTTGAGTTAGCTAGCTTGATAAAAGCCAGCTAGCAAGACCGGTTTCCATTATTTTCTTGAGCTCTGTTTTCAGTTTTCCATTGCTCCCCCTGCAGTTTGTTTGTGAGGTGGTCTGGCTTCCTCTGGAGCCAGCGGGCCGTCAGAGGGCATCTGGGGCCGGACCTCAGCTGGCGGGCTGCCCTGTTAACATCTTCCTCTTCTGTTCCTCCCAGGACTCCAGCAGCTGGATGTCAGTGGATCGTCTGTTCTGTGTGCCTGCATCACACACCACATTCAATTTTAAGGTGGTAACTATAAACAACAGCAGTTTGAGAAGCAGAGCTGATGGGATAGTGGTTCACATGTTTGCTGGGGAACTCAGTGATGATGAGTTCAAGACCAGGTGGCAGCTGAATGTTGTACTGGTTTCATATCTACACATCATCACACTCAGTCCATCTTTTTATCTCAAAGCTGATATCTAGTGTCAGCTGCTGTCAGTTATCATGTAGGTCCAGTGGTCTTGAGCAGTGTTGTGGGTAACGCGTTACAAAGTAACGCGTTAGAGTACTCTAATTACTTTTTTCGTGTAACGTGTAACTTAACGCGTTAGTTTCGTGCGTCAAGCAATCAGTAACTTCGTTATTTTTTTCAAAAAGTAATCCGTTATTTTAGAATTTCTCCGGATAAGGAAAATCCCGCCTGCAGCTGCTGTTTGTCAGACAGTACTGAGCCACCTGCGGATGTGTCAGCGCTGTGACGCGTCTGTGCCCTGCTGCTGACCTACGTTACCTGTGTGTGTGTGTGTGTGTGTGTGTGTGTGTGCGTGTGAGTGTGGCAGAGAGGACAGCTTTTGCATCGTGGAAGTACACACATTATCTTCAGTTTGCCAGCGCCACGCCACACTCTGCGTTGGTGAGAAGCTTCTGTCGACCGCAAAAAATTCCACTTCAAATTTAAAAAAACATCTTGTCTCCAAGCTCCACTCCATCAGCCTGGTAGCAAAGCCTGCTGAGCAGTTACCTAATCTTGTTTGGTGCTCATATATAGGCTACCTGGGCTGGGTAGGTGTGAATTTTGATTCATATGTTCTGTGATCAAAAAAAAAAAAAATGAATAAAACGCTATGTGGCATATATCTGACTGTCTTTCCTGTTATTGTTATCCTGCAGAGTTAATTTGGTTGGATGACTGAAGTTATTCATCATTGTCACGACTTCTCGGTGCATTTAAAGGAGGCTGTGTGTGTCAGTTGAGTTGCAGCATGTGCGAGGCTGCAAACAGCTTTTAATATTTGGTAACGCATGAGTACTCTAACGCGTTACTTTTATCCATAGGTAACGCTGTAACGTAACTGATTACTTTTAATTGATGGTAGCGTTGTAACCTAATTAACTACTTTTCCAAAGTAACTATACCCAACACTGGCAGTTGTTGATGCTGGTTCTGCTGATCCCATGTTAGTGTAGTGGTCTATACACAGGACCTGCAGGCCTCAGGTCAGCAGTTCAAACCCAGCCTTGTGTTTATTCTTTATCATGCCGCCTGTGTTCCACCAACACTGCCAGTTAAAGTCTTACCACTCAATAACGAGCTGTCTGTTGCTGCTTACCCACATATTGTGCTCCATCAGGAGTGGTTTACTGTTTACCACCAGCATACCATTCCTGATCAAGTGACATGTCGGCGAGCAGCAGCGTCTGCTCCATCCCCTCTCACAGAGAAAATGTTACCATGTGGAGGTCAGGAGTGCCGCGTGAAGTTTGGAGTTGTCTTCTATCCAGTTTCATGGGGACGTCTCTCCGTAGTCCTCCTGATGTTTAGCATGTAGCAGTTGTTGCTGCTGTTTCTGCTGTTCCCATGTTAGTGCAGTGGTCTATGTACAGGACAGACAGACCTTAGATCACCAGTTCAAATCCAGCCTTGTACCTATGTGTTTATTCTTTATCATGCCGCCTGTGTTCCACCAACACTGCCAGTTAAACTGCAGTGTCTGTGTGTTTCTTGCACATCCTGGGCTCTAAGACAGTATGTATAGTGAGAAGACAGGATGGGACAGGACCAGATGTTCCCCTGAAGACAAGTGTAGGAATGTGAAAGCGCAAAGGTCTCCATGACCAGGAGCCCTGATCAGCCCTGAGGTGGGCATCAGAGCTAAGCTACAGGAAGGAGCCCACACCAGAAGTTCAGGGCTGACTCAAGGTCATCTAAGTACAGAGAGACCATCCTGTCCACTTTAGCTGACATCAGCAAAGTTAAGTAACACACACAAGAGTTATTTCATAGGTGGTGTGAGGCGGACCCATCCTTCTTTTCTCCAATTGGATAGATGAACCTTTAATCTATCAAAGTGACCAATTAGGAGAAGTAAGCAGGTATGGAAAATAGACTTTATAAAAGACCCCCACACCAGAGAAAGGGGGGGGGGGGGGGTGGTAATTGGTAGATCTCCTAAGATCGAAGGCTCGATAGGATTTCTGATAGAGCAGAGGGTGAAGCATTTTGCATTGCTTTTACCAGAGATTTGAGAACACCAGACATGTGGCCGCACTCTGTTAGGACGCCGGCTTGAGATCTGTTTCAATAAAGAACACTCTATCATTCCACGCAGCCTGGCCTCTGCAGAATTCTTTCATCAACATACGACACGCCGACACCTTTGATGACGAGAGCCCAGAAACCACAAAAGGCTTACCATTCCATAACAAGCTGTATGGTGCTGCTTACCCACACATTCTACCCCATCAGGAGTGGTTTACAGTTTACCACCAGCATACCACTCCTGATCAAGTGACATGTCGGCGAGCAGCGTCTTATGCCAGTTAGGAGCAGCGTCCCATTTGTAAGCTGATGTTCATTGTCAGTTGCTGTCAGTGATGGTTGTGTTCTCATGTTGGTCCGGTGATCCAAATACAGACTGCTGACAGGAAGTCTGTGTCTTCAAATCCAGCCTTGCAAACAATACTAGTTTCTTTTTCAGAATCAGTCGGTTTAAAGAAATATACATACAGGAGGCCACTTCTTAGTGGCATATGCTAAATGACATATGTCACTTGTTTTGGAGTGGTATGCCAGTGGTAGTCAGGAAACCACTCCTGCAGAATACGTTGGTAAGCAGAAGCATACAACTTGTGCTGGAATGGCCCAGCAGGTGCTAGTGATGCTGGTGGCATGTGGCATGATAAAACACTGGTATCAGGCTGGACTTGAACACCACACAGCTATAATGTCTGTACTTAGACCACTACACTAACCTCCCTGCAGTGTGTGCCAACTTAAACTATATATCAGGTTAGTTTTGCATATAGTAAGTAAAACAGTTGCACTGAGGTTAAAAAGATTGAGTGAGTTGATAACGTGTAATAATCACACCGACATGATATTTAGCTGAGAAAAGCTTGAACTCAGTCAGCTGTGAGTAAAAACCAGAGAACGCTTTCACTGATGAGGATTTCATTTCCTGTTTCCCTCCATGTCCCTTCACACCCAGACCCAGTTTTAGGACTCGTACTGTTAAACATGTGATCAGTCAGTGCTTCAGTCTGCAGATTGACATGGAATTGCACTTCTGGATGTTTAGAAATGTTTCCATTAAATTCCAGTTTTATGACAACTTGTGTTTTATTTCTGTAGTTTTGGTTCATAAAGGACGGAGTGAACTGCTGTGGTAATAACAACCATAACACACCGAGTGTGTAGTGGTCACACAGTCCAGTTCATACCTGATATAATCGTCTCTGTGTGAAACAAACCCGTCCCTCACTGAGACAAACAGACTCCATGTTTCTACTCAAAGACAGAAAGAAGTTCATGTAGAACATTTGCTGAATTAACAAGAAGGTCCAAATAATGCAGAATGAGTCAGAGACAGAGTTTCACAGAGTTTATAAAGTGTCTCCAACTCAACAACTCACTAAACTGACACATTTGTTAAGGGAGTCTGGGGACTTTCTCCACGGGGACAAAGAAGGAGCCTATATTGTTCCTGTTTAGTGTCTTTGTAACATGTGACATGTTTAGATCAATAACATGTTTCTTCTTTCATAAATGGAGTGTAAATGGTGAAATCAGTGTAAACAGTGTGTTCAAACAGCTGATCAGTGTTGGCAGGTAAGACTTTATCACTTCTTGTGAGGGTTAGGTGATTCTGTGTTTCATGTGAAGCACACTGTGTCTGTGTCACTGCTGTTTAATTATCTTTAATGACAAAATAATATTACAAACACGATCGACTTCAGTTATCAGCAGAAATGACATTAACGCATATATTAATTCATGGTTAGCTGTTGGTGTATTTTACAGTTTCAAAACACAAAGTGCTGCGTCATCACGTTCAGACTGACATCAGACCGGCAGCAGGCAGCCATGTTTCAGCCATCAGCAGTCCAACAGTCAGAGTGAGAGCAGCTCGTCTCCATCAGACTGATGAAGACAGTGTGACGCAGCTGAAAGCTGCAGGAAACGTCGGTAAGTTGATCTTGAGTTAAGATTTTGACAGATTCAAGAATGAACTCTCACACTTAGTTAAAGTTAACAACATTTTAGACCCGAGTTGATGCAAATTTTAACTGTAAAAGTATTTTAATAGCTAGAAGCTCTCAGTAGAGTGCATACCTCCGCCAAATCCCAGCAGTCCTTTAATTCAATCAAGCCTCGTCCAAACATTATAACCTGCCAGACCTTTATTTCAATCCACGTCAGATTTACTCACTCAGACACCAGCGACCCAAAGCCGCTTTTTTTTTAATCCCTAAGAAATTATCGAACACTGTCAGAGAAGAATTTCCTGATACGTCTCTTCATCTGGATCAGCACCAAGTTAATGAGGTCCACTCTGGGTCGAGACTCATGTGAGTTTGGAGGAAATCTGTTGAGTAGTTTTAGTGAAATTCTGCAGAAAAGAACTGACCAGCCAACAGTCTGAGGTGGAAACATGACGTCCTTGGCAGAGGTAATAAATGAAACATCTTCAGAGCCGGTGTTCCAGGAACAACACACACTGTTCTGTTACTAATACTGTGTTAAGGTCATTCATTGATCAGCGATGGATCCACAGAGGCTACAGACACTTTGACTACAATGTTTCACAAGTTAATTATTGAGTGCTGACAATGTCTCCTGTATTTATTCACCAGGTGTTCTGTGAGGAAACATCCTGAGACAGTTCCAGTCCAAACACACCAGCGGGGGGCGCTGCTCTCCAACAAACTGCAGGGCAGCTCTTCTTCTTCTTCAGTTTCCCTGCAGGTACTGAACAGAGAAGGCCTCCAGCTGAGTCTCCAGCTCCGTGGCTCTGTTCCTGAAAACACACAGAACTGCTTCATTCAAACGATCAAAATGTTTCTGATCGACTGATAAACCCAGGAAGCTCCGCCCCCCTCAGTGACATCATGCTGACAGTCCGCCCCTGCCCCCCTCAGTGACATCATGCTGACAGTCCGCCCCTGCCCCCCTCAGTGACATCATGCTGACAGTCCGACCCTGCCCCCCTCAGTGACATCATGCTGACAGTCCGACCCCGCCCCCTCAGTGACATCATGACCTCTGACCTGAAGGCCTTGGACCTCCTCTGGATGTTCTCCAGTCTCTGGATCCTGAAGCTCAGCTGCCGGATGTTTCCCTCCAGCTCGGCTTCGCTCAGGTCGACTCTCTGAGTCAGACGGCTGAACGTGGACGTCAGCTCCCTCAAACACAAACACGACAGGTGAGTTCAGACAGGTGTTCTTTCAAGGACTGTGTGTGTCAGAGTGGGGGGCGGGGTCTTACTTGTACACCTGCTGGCTGCAGGCAGAGCTGGTGACGGGGATGATGGCTCTCAGGCGGTGGGCGGCGTGCTCCACAAACTGCTGCTTCAGAGCGCGCTCCCTGCTGACGTTTGTCCAGGTGAGTTTCTCGTACAGGTAGAGGAGACCGTACAGAGAGAGGGACAGGGCGATGATACGCCAGCCCACCGAGCGCCACACCTGCAACGCACAGACACACCTGAGACACCTGCAGGACGCAGACACACCTGAGACACCTGCTGGACTCAGACACACCTGAGACACCTGCAGGACGCAGACACACCTGAGACACCTGCAGGACTCAGACACACCTGAGACATCTGCAGGACGCAGACACACCTGAGACACCTGCAGGACTCAGACACACCTGAGACACCTGCAGGACTCAGACACACCTGAGACACCTGCAGGACGCAGACACACCTGAGACACCTGCAGGACTCAGACACACCTGAGACACCTGCAGGACTCAGACACACCTGAGACACCTGCAGGACGCAGACACACCTGAGACACCTGCAGGACTCAGACACACCTGAGACACCTGCAGGACTCAGACACACCTGAGACACCTGCAAGACTCAGACACACCTGAGACACCTGCAGGACGCAGACACACCTGAGACACCTGCAGGACTCAGGTGCTCTCAGTCGTCCTGAATCTCGCCTCGTTGTATTTCTGTTCCTGTTAATCAATAAACCAGATGATCAATAACGAGGCACTGTGAGGACGTACCACTCCACCGATCACCAACACCGTCATGGACGCCCGGGAGGTGACGGAGACCAGGCCTGTTGCTATGGAAACCACCATCTCATCCTTAAAGGCGGAGCTTTCCTGCAGAGAGAATCAGGAGGTCATGTCTGGACTTGTATTTCTGGGTGAACTGTTCCTTTAAAAACAGCTGAAACAGCAACATGGAGGTGAAGTGAACACCTGCAGTCGAGGGTCCGAGCCGCTCAGCGCTCGCTTGGCGTTGGCGGCTCCGATGAAGCGCGTGACGAGGGCGGTCCAGCCCAGAGAAAACTGGAACTCGATGTTTTCATGGAAGTCAGCGCAGAGGGCGGCGAGGCCGAGGTCATAGGTCAACTCGAAGGTGGTGGAGGGAGCGGAGAGCTGCTCCTGGACGCACAGAGACAGCAGAGGACGCACGCTGTCTGAGGACAGAGCACACACACACACACATCACGCCGCCTGTTGGTGATGAAGCAGGTGAACACAGTGAGGCGTCCTACCGATCATGTGACTCTGAGCGTCTCTGATGTCTCTGAGGACGCTGATGGAGCAGCGGTGAGCCAAACAGCCGACCATCCTCTCCTCCACGTGCTGCAGCAGCTTCTGAGGACAACAGAACCAGACGACCCGTCAGGTCAACGGCTCAGGTGTTTCTGTGGCTGGAGACTGGACCTCAGGTTCAGTTCATCCACAAATGATCTACATGATTTTACCTTCATTAATATGTTAATGTGTGACAGAGTCCTGACGAGCTCCACCAATCAGAGAGCCCGTCTGACAGCCGAGACCCAGGGCTCAGTGTGTGTGTGTGTGTGTGTGTGTGTGTGTGTGTGTGTGTGTCTGAGAGTGTGTGTGTGTGTGTCTGAGAGTGTGTGTGTGTGTGTGTGTGTGTGTGTGTGTGTGTGTGTGTGTGTGTGTCTGAGAGTGTGTGTGTGTGTGTGTGTGTACAGTGAGGTCACACAGTTAAAGGAGCAGTCCAACAGTTAGAGGAACGTTCTTACTCACAGTTTTGTAAAGCTCCAGAGTTTCTTGCGTCGGGTTGAAATCAGCTCTGAACTCCTCCACCAGAACAGGAAGAGACCGGATCTGATCCGACAGAGCCACCGCGACCTGACGACCAACAATATCAACCTGCTGTTACTGTGCGTCCACACACACACACACACACACACACAGACACAGACACACACGTCCTGCTCTGCTGTGTTTATGACTTGAGACTGATTTGAATCATTTTTCCAAGTTCCTTAATTATGTTTTCAAAACAAGTGAAAAATATATTTCAGGAGAATTTATTCTCATCGCGTGGAGCCGAGTTATATAAATAGTTATAGTTTCTTTAATTAATATTTTTTTTCCAATTGTGAAACAGAGTTGGAACATTTTGGGAGATAATTAGTATTTTATAGTTTTGTTATTGTTTATTATGTTTAAAACCAAGGGAATGTTTTTCTTTTATTTTGAAAAAAAAAATCTGAATTTTTTATTAAAAAATCTGAAATTTGAAGAAAAAAATTTCAGAGTTTTTTAAAATAAAAACCAGAATTTCTGTTTATTCAAAATGTGAATCTGAGTGGAGAAAACACACGTCAGGAGATTCTTTAGTTCTACTAGAACTTGTTTCTCCTCAGATCCACACGAGACACAAAAAGCCCCGAAATCCTTGTTTTTGTCACGTGTTTTCACAGATTATCCTGCAAAACCTTTTTCTCCACCAGTTCTCAAACATAAACGCAGGAGAGAAACCTGTTTCATCAGACTGAGACCTCAGGGCTTCCGTAGAGGTCGAGTCATGGAGTTAAATCAGAGGTGTGATGACCGTATCACATCTGAAGGTGAGCACATGGACCCGCCCTGATGTTGGACCCGCCCTGATGCTGGACCCGCCCTGATGTTGGACCCACCCTGATATTGGACCCACCCTGATGCTGGACCCGCCCTGATGCTGGACCCACCCTGATATTGGACCCACCCTGATGCTGGACCCGCCCTGATGCTGGACCCGCCCTGATGTTGGACCCGCCCTGATGCTGGACCCGCCCTGATGTTGGACCCGCCCTGATGCTGGACCCGCCCTGATGCTGGACCCGCCCTGATGCTGGACCCGCCCTGATGCTGGACCCGCCCTGATGTTGGACCCACCCTGATATTGGACCCACCCTGATGTTGGACCCGCCCTGATGCTGGACCCACCCTGATATTGGACCCACCCTGATGCTGGACCCGCCCTGATGCTGGACCCACCCTGATGTTGGACCCGCCCTGATGCTGGACCCGCCCTGATGTTGGACCCGCCCTGATGTTGGACCCGCCCTGATGTTGGACCCGCCCTGATGCTGGACCCGCCCTGATGCTGGACCCGCCCTGATGTTGGACCCCCTGATGTTGGACCCGCCCTGATATTGGACCCGCCCTGATGTTGGACCCGCCCTGATGCTGGACCCGCCCTGATGCTGGACCCACCCTGATGCTGGACCCACCCTGATGCTGGACCCACCCTGATGTTGGACCCGCCCTGATGCTGGACCCACCCTGATGCTGGACCCACTCTGATGCTGGACCCACCCTGATGTTGGACCCGCCCTGATGTTGGACCCGCCCTGATGTTGGACCCGCCCTGATCATGCGGTCCAGTGAACATTCAGACTGGAAAGACTCTGCGTGTCTTCACCTTGGCAGCGACATCATTAGTCAGCGTCCTGATCCTCTCTTTGACGTTGTCGCTCAGGCGGTTAATCTGTCCTCGAACAAAGTCCAGCCGGTCCCTCTGATCCTCCCGCTCCTCCAGGCAGAAGATCCTGCCAAAGGTCAGAGGTCACAGGTGAAGCTCAGGGCACTGACTGATTTATTTTGGAAATGCTTCTTTTTCTGAAGTGTTTTCCTGACTTCCTGTCTGCAGAGGCGATGTTGATGGCGTCCATCACAGCTTTGATGGCCTCAGTGATCTGCCACGCCCTCACTGTGTGCTGCTCAAACTTGGTCTTCACTGCAGACTGAGAGATGAACTCCTGCAGGGTCAAAGGTCATCAAGCACAGCTCAGACTCACGCTCCAAACTGAAGCTGACAGAGAAATAACTGGTTTTGTTCGTCTGTCTTTACCTCGAACGTCCTCTCAAACATCTGGAACTCTCTCAGCCTCTCATTGAAACCTTCAGCCAGAGCGCCACCTGCAGGAAGAAGCAGGTGATCAGCTTCAGACCAGCCAGAACAGACGGGTCCAGTCACACTGTCTGCTCAGATTATTGCTGATATCTGAACAGCACCAGACTCCCTTAACAAATGTGTCAGTTTAGTGAGTTGTTGAGTTGGAGACACTTTATAAACTCTGTGAAACTCTGTCTCTGACTCATTCTGCATTATTTGGACCTTCTTGTTCATTCAGCAGATGTTCTACATGAACTTCTTTCTGTCTTTGAGAAGAAACATGGAGTCTGTTTGTTTGTATTTGAATATCCAACATGTTGATGAGACATTTTTACCTCATCAGCTGTTCGGATGTTTTAGTTTTTAGTTTTCCATGCACTCCTCTGTGTTTGTTTTTTTTTTCATGTTTTGGATCCTGTGACGTCATTATAAAGATTTTAACGATTGAAAGAACTTGGATGGACCTGTTTTAGTGTCAGTGGCTCAGCTTCTCATGCACACATATTTATTACAATCCTGAAGAGTCAAGATCCAAATAAGAGAAAAACTATAACTGAATCCAAATGTCTGCAGGTCGAGAACGTGCAGGATTCATTACAGATGTGTCAAACATCAGGAACTGTGTGATGGACGGAGGCTCCTCCTCCTGCTGACCCTCACCTGGCTCACCTGTCTCAGGCATGCCCTGCGCTCGCTGCATCCTGGAGCTCAGAACCTCTTTGGCCGAGATGAAGAAGATTCTCCCTGGAGCCTCGTCCAGACCCACCACCTTCAGCTCCTCGGCCAGGAAGCTCACACAGCGGTCCAGGTGCTGCTTCCTCACCTGGACAGCAGGGGGAGGACGCACAGGTTACATACCAGTCCATCCAGCCCAGATTACGTTCATCCCCAGAACCGGATCACAGTCGGATCACAGCCGGATCAGTATTTCCAAGGTGAGCAAGTCAACGCAACACTTAAATATACTGAACCGACCGTTGATGTCTGTCCTGACACTTCCTGTAGCTGCTGCACAATAAAAGCTGCTGAGGGAAAGCTAAAGTCAGACTGAGGTAACTAACACACACACACACACACAAACACACACACACACACACACACACACACACACACACACACACACACACTGACCTCGTCGATGTAGTCCGGTTCGCTCACTGAAGCGTCCCATCTGTTGTGGAGGATGAAGATGTTTGGTTTAGAGATTCTCTCGCTGACTTTGTGGAAGAAAAGTTTCTCCTGCAGACAGAAAGAGAAAAATATTATCAAGACACACACACACACACACACACACACACACACACACACACACACACACACACACATTTTCTATAATCTACATCATCAATATGTTCCCTCACCGTGTTCATCAGTGTCGACTCTGCGTTTCCTACCAGAACGAAGACGTCGGCGTCCAGACAGAACTTATCGATCCAGCTGTCGAGCTCCATAGTGACATCAGTGCCCGGGCTGATCAGAGGTCAGAGGTCACGGGTCGGAGGAAGAAATGATTATTAATCATTTATTGAGCAGGGTTTGTCTCTGTGCTCCTGGATGGATTCTGATTGGCTGAAATATCCACTCATAAACAAACCAACAACATAAAGAAAACGATGCTGCATCTCTCTGAGAACACGGCCTCAGACATGGTGAGGTGCAACCGGGCCATCACCTGGGTCCGGACATCACACAACTGTCTCCATCAGTGAATCAACCAGCTGTTCTCAGAGGACAACAAGGTCCCACAACACTGAAGCTAGAGAGGTGGCAGGGTCCGCCACATGTTAACAAAGTGAAACAGTAGAAACTGTTTTGTCCTTTAAGGTCAATTTGTTTATTCAGTTACTGAAGACCTTTGTCTTCTCATTGAAAATCTGCAGACTGCTCTTTTAATCTGCAGACTGCTCCTTTAATCTAAAGACTGCTCCTTTAATCTACAGACTGATGATCTGGTACCTGTCCATCAGAACCAGGTCGTCTCTCAGCAGAGCACAGCGACTCTTGGGCCAGAACACTTTCACCAAACTGCCAGAGTCCAGAGTCGGATCCATGTGGAGGGCATGAGCCAGCTGGTTCACCGTCTGAGAAGGAGGAGGAGGAGGAGGAGGAGGAGGAAGAGGTGGAGGAAGAGGAGGAGGAAGAGGAGGAGGAGGAAGAGGAGGAGGAGGAAGAGGAGGAGGAAGAGGTGGAGAAAGAGGAGGAGGAGGAGGAGGAGGAGGTGAAGGAGGAGGATGAGGAAGAGGAGGAGGAAGAGGAGGAAGAGGAGGAGGTGGAGGAGGAAGAGGAGGAAGAGGAGGAGGTGCAGGAGGAGGAGTTATCAGCTGACATTAATCATCTCACACAATCGTCTCTCTGACGGAGACAGTCGGACATTTTGTGAGATCAGATCAGTTCCCTGTTGATGTCTCAAAATGTCCGCCTCTCCTTCAGGCCTCTGTGTGTCTGTGTGTTCATTGGTCGTACCGTGATGCTCCTCCTCTCATTGGACGCCTCGGCGGTGAGGAAAGCCTCGTCTCCATCGGTTCCCTCCACTCTCAGGAAACAGTTGGTGGTGTGTCCGATGCCGCTGGGTAACACGCGGTCTCTGAGCATGGCGTTGATCACCGTACTCTTCCCGTTACTGGTCCTGAGTCAACACAGACGTCACCTGATCATTATCATATGATGTCACACAGAGCAGCACACCTGTCTCAGAGGTGAAGATGAAGATCATGTGACAGGCCTGAAAGCTGCAGACTGCTGATCCTGCAGAGACACACACCGAGGACGACGCCACGGTCACATCTGACAACAAACTCAACTATTGATCTACATTGATCAATAGAAGCATAGACTACAACCAACAGGGCGGAGCAGCTTTCCCTACAACCTCCTGCTGTTTCCTTCTGCCTCAAACTGTTAAACTCCAGAATATTAAAACACGTGAACAAAACTCAGCTTCAGACGTCAGCAGGATGAAGATGATGATGATGATGAAGATGATGATGATGGTGATGATGATGAAGATGATGATGATGGTGATGATGGTAATGATGAAGATGATGAAGATGATGATGATGAAGATGATGATGATGATGGTGATGATGATGATGATGATGATGATCAAACTCTCCAGAGGAAACACAATAAACTGATCTTCTGGAATAAATACTCTGGGCAGCTGTGATGGAGCGTGAGGATCGCTGCAGGTCATGTGATTAATATTTCACTCATTAAAGATGTGTTGCATCACCTGTTCAATCTATTGATCAGCTGTGACTGTGATCAATAGAATAACGTGATCATCTCACTGGTTGCACACAATTTGTCCAACTCTAGAACCAAAGACCTTCCTCCTCTCTGGTCTCCAGCGGTGTTCCTCAGGGCTCTGTCCTCGGCCCCCTCCCGTTCACATTCTGCTCCTTGGAGGAGATTTCAGATTCAGTTCCAGTGATGCTGACGATACTCAGCTTTACATCCTCAGAAGCCTCTGGGTGCTGCCATGACAGATAACTACTTCCGCCAATGGTTTTCTGTTTCCGGTTGCCCTGCAACTGCATAACTGACCGCTAGTGTTGGGTGTAACGCGTTACAAAGTTACAAAGTAACGCGTTACTGTAATCACATTACTTATTTCAGTAACGAGTAGTGTAAGGCATTACTGTTCTGAATGTAGTAATCACATTACAGTTCGCCAAGCTTGTTACTTACGTTACATTGCTAGGTTAATCAATTTTAACAGCATGGTCGCACGCATCACACACGGCGGGCTGGGGGGGCGGCCGCCAATTTGACGACTTTCTCGCTAGATTTAGCGACTTTTCAGACCCTCTTAGCGACTTTATTTCTGAAAAGCTACGAGCGACAAATTTAGCGACTTATTCAGATCATCGGGGGAAAGGCGAGAAATATATGATATTGTAATTTACATGCTGCTCAGAGTGATCGCAGACCACGGCTCCTCTGCAGCAGCGCCGGACTCTCTCCCCTCCCGCGCGGCTGTGCAGGCGTATGTATGTGTATGGGGGGCTGGCTGGGCAGCAGGAGGGTTACAGATACAAACATTACTTTAAGGGAAATAACTTGACTGTAAGGTGCACTTTGCCCGTGTTGGAAACCTCTCCTCACCGCTGCTAACAATACCTCAAACTTAACGAAGCACCTACAGAGACAGCACGCACACACAGATCCTGTTGCTAAGGAACCGTGGACTATATAACATGAATGAGACGCCAAGACAGAATGTAACGAGTAATGTAACGAGTAATGTAACTAATTACTTTCTCCAGGCAGTAATCTTGTAATGTAAGGCATTACTATTTTTGAGAGTAATGTGTAATGTGTAATATGTTACTTTTTTGAGTAACGAGCCCCAACACTGCTGACCGCTGCCGCCACGCTAGCCCTAAACAACTAGCGGAGGTCATAAATGCTAAATTGTTTTTAGAATGAGCTCAGGTACGACATGTGCCGTTGTTGGTTGCCACAACAATTCATGAAAATTGAAGTTTTTTTCAGAAACGTCTCGTGTAGAATATTAACAACTTCGACAAACATGTCCGTGCCCTGCGCCCTGCAAGCCATGCTGAGGAAGGAGGAACGGAGACTAGCGTGGCTCGCGGCCTTGACACTAAAATAAATATTTGGGTTTATGAATATCTTCCACAGAATAGCTGCTGCACGACTTCTCTAACCCGGCAATGCACGAGCAGCCGCCTGTCTCCACGACTCCACTTTCCTCCAGCATCATCCAGCTGTATGTTTAGCTTGATTGACGCTGTGGCTGGGCGCTAATGTTACTGCTGCCTTCAGAAATATAAACTCGCTGTGTTTCTTCAACAGTACTTTCCCTATTGTGTTACTGTGCAGGCAGTTGTATGCTTTTGTGCTTTTGTAACTGCATAATTCTCCACCGTCAACACCTCCAGAAAATACAAGATCATTAACTATGTTGTAGCTAACGTCGGGCTAATGCTTCATGTCATCCGCCCACTCTGTGAGAACTGACGGTGAGGCACTGTGAGAAAGTGTCCTCACGACTTATTAAAACATCCGTACTGTGTATCCACCATCGATTTTTATTAGGGCTGTCAAAGTTAACACGTTAATAACGCGTTAATGCAACGTCCTCTAAACGGCGTTAATTTTTTCAACGCGCGATTAACGCTCAGTATATATATAAAAAAAAAAACCGCGCATTGTATGATTTACGGCCGTCGGCGGCACCCGTAGTCTTGATACAGAGGGTGGCAGAAGAAGAAGAAAGGGAAGAAGAAGAAGCAGGGCTGGCGGTTCGTTAAAAACACGGCAGACTGAAAAGCAGCACTCGCTGCAAACTCCTCATCTCTGCTGTCACTCACGGTGGCGCACATTCGTTTCTCCATCGCCGTGATCATTTTGCGGGACACTCTCTCGTGGCGTGCCCGTTTGCTGATAACTCATCCCCGCATGTTTATCTCAGGCTCCTCGCTAGCCTTCTTCCTCCCTCCAGCAGGCAGCCTGGCCCTGCTGCTGTCCTCCTCAGACAGACGCTGAAGCTCCGTTTCTCTCACTCTCTTGGGGTCGACAGAGAAACGTCTAGCGGCTGTTTGTCCCGAGTTTTCCTCTGAATATATCACGACAGAAGGTTTGAATTTCAAGTCGTACTTTTTATTGTTTTGCTGCACCGGAGCCATGGCGATCATCAGTGTGATACTGACTGACAGAAAGTAGCACACTGTGTGAAAAAGGCGAAGAAGAAAAACGTGCAGTGTCAGTGGACACCACTTGCAAGCCAAACAGACGGCAGATGCAGAGAGCCCGTCGCCCCCCCTCGCCAAAAGCAGACAACCCTGGATTTATTTTCCTGCATGATTTGAAGTGTTGAATAAACATTTTCATAATGCAAGCATATTTGACCTTTCTTATGTTGTTAAAAGTATTAAGAACATGAAAAAATACATTAAGGTACATTTAGAACAGAAAAAAATGTGCCAAAATTTTTTTATTAATTTGCGATTAATCGCGAGTTAACTATGGAGAAAATGCGATTAATCACGATTAAAAAAATAAATTGTTTGACATCCCTAATTTTTTTCCATTCTGTCGCTTTCTTTGTGTTAAAGGCCGGTTTTTAGAGCGAGCATGACAGCTACGTTAGCGTAAACACCGAGGTCAGCCAGTTCAACCGGAAGAGCATAACCAAATACCGCTATGAACCATGGGTAAACTCACGAAGTCACGAATAAGGTGGATAATGTTACACGGTCTGCATACTTCCATCTGCGCAACATCAACCGCCTCCGTCCCTCACTCACTCCAGCCTGCACTGCTGTCCTCGTTAACACCCTGGTTACATCTCGTCTGGACTGCTGTAATTCTCTCCTCCATGTCTTCCTCGGAAATCACTCCATAAACTCCAACTGGTCCAGAATTCCGTATCATCACAGAACTCCCTCTGCTGAACACATCACTCCGGCCCTGCAGCAACTCCATTGGCTCCCCATTAAATCCTGCATTGATTTCAAGATTCTGCTCCTCACTTTCAAGATCCGCCATAACCTACGGAAGCACATTGCATTCACTGAATAAAAAGAAATTAGACACCTTATCTCATAATATGAGAAAATCCATCAACGGCATTAACCCTAACCCATTAATACATATTCCATAAGGTTTCAGTTCAGACTGGGCTTCTTCCTGAACAATCCTAACGACTTGAGATGCCTGTGCAGTGTTGACATACTAATATTGATACCATCCTCAGTATTTCCCAGCGTCTCAAACCGAGAAGGTAGTGATAGCAGATTATCTGTGATAGCGCCATCATTGCCACTGAGAGGATTTACAGACGTTTCCTTTTTTTTTATCTTATCTTGTAATTACAAGAAAAGTTCTTTATTTTTCTATCCAGTGAATGCAATTTGCTTCCGTAATAACCTGGCAGCATCATACCTGGCTGAGCTGATCCATACCCACACACCCTGCCGCACTCTCCGACCCGCTTCTACCATCCAGCTCTCGACCCCATCTGCCAACCTGAAAACACACTTATTCTGAGTGGCTTACTCTGTATCAGCCAATCATATAATCACACTCTCACATGTTCTCTATCATCGCACTATGTAATTGCATCTTCATATTTATCTATTTAATTATTTATCTTTTCATGATTGCACTACAATGTTTCCTGTTTTTGATGTACTGTTGTTGTTATGTGTGGTGACCTTTAAATAAAATGCATAATTATTATAATTATTATCGTCTATAATCTATATGATCTGTAACACAAAGTCACATGTGTCTGAGTGATGGAATATAGAGACAAAAGAAAACCATATTAGCTTCATTAACCCAGCGCTCGTCGGGGTGCACTGACCCTTCTTACATCACCTGACCGTTATTATTACATCATCAGTTTCCACAGAAACGGTCGTCATCATGCTGTCAGTTAATGTGCTGACTGTGCTCAAACTGATCCAGCAGCAGTTTGTGGATGACAGATAAGTTTATCTGAGCCGACAGCAGACGGCTGCTTCACTGTGCTCAGGACCTCCGTCAGGTCACCACCTCTGCAGCCAGCACCACCCGCGTGTCCCTGAGCCCACCAGCACCACCAATGTGTGTCCCTGAGCCCACCAGCACCACCCGCGTGTCCCTGAACCCACCAGCACCACCCGCGTGTCCCTGAACCCACCAGCACCAGCAGTGTGTCCCTCAGCCCACCAGCACCACCAATGTGTGTCCCTGAGCCCACCAGCACCACCCGCGTGTCCCTGAACCCACCAGCACCACCAATGTGTCCCTGAGCCCACCAGCACCACCAATGTGTCCCTGAGCCCACCAGCACCACCAATGTGTGCCCCTGAGCCCACCAGCACCACCAGCAGCGTGTCCCTGAGCCCACCAGCACCAACAATGTGTCCCTGAGCCCACCAGCACCACCCACGTGTCCCTGAGCCCACCAGCACCAGCAGTGTGTCCCTGAGCCCACCAGCACCAGCAGTGTGTCCCTGAGCCCACCAGCACCACCCACGTGTCCCTGAGCCCACCAGCACCAGCAGTGTGTCTCTGAGCCCACCAGCACCACCCATGTGTCCCTGAGCCCACCAGCACCACCCGCGTGTCCCTGAACCCACCAGCACCACCAATGTGTCCCTGAGCCCACCAGCACCACCCACGTGTCCCTGAGCCCACCAGCACCACCAATGTGTCCCTGAGCCCACCAGCACCACCACCAATGTGTCCCTGAGCCCACCAGCACCACCAGCAGTGTGTCCCTGAGCCCACCAGCACCACCCACGTGTCCCTGAACCCATCAGCACCACCCGCGTGTCCCTGAACCCACCAGCACCACCCGTGTGTCCCTGAGCCCACCAGCACCACCAGTGTGTCCCTGAGCCCACCAGCACCACCAGCGTGTCCCTGAGCCCACCAGCACCAGCAGTGTGTCCCTGAGCCCACCAGCACCACCAGCAGTGTGTCCCTGAGCCCACCAGCACCACCCGCGTGTCCCTGAGCCCACCAGCACCAACAATGTGTCCCTGAGCCCACCAGCACCACCCGCGTGTCCCTGAGCCCACCAGCACTTACAGACATTTTCTCTGATGAGATTAGAAATAACAATGTGACGTTAATTTACATTTTGTCTGAATGGATCTTACTGACGAGTCGATCCTGCAGCAGGAAGTCAGTTAGATGAGATAAGACCAACGTGTGGTTCACGCAGGCTGAAGTCCCGCAGTTTGATCTGAAGCTCTTCATGTGTTAGAAACAGTTAGCGGTTGCTAACGAGTGTCTGAATGAGACTACAGAGGTTGTCGGGGACATTAAACGTCCTCACAGCGAACACGGAGACTCAGCTACTCACTAGTCCGTCTTTACAGGCCCACTTTAGTTACACACTCTTCTAACTCTGACTTTACAACTTGTACATTGATCAGCTGTTCTGACCCGTGGGATCATGAGCAGGTGGTTCAAAGCTCCAGTTAAAGGCTCCGTACCTGCCAAAGAAGGCCACCTTCATGTGCCTCCTGAGCAGAACCTCTCGGATGGTCGACAGTTTGGTGGCACAGCTCTGCATCTCCAGACTCTGCTCCTCCACAGCCACCTGGCCCAGGTCATCGCCTCGCCACGCCTCTGACATCACACCACAAACAGACAAACAAACAAACAAACAAACAAACAAACAACAAGTCAGATAAGGATTAATTATTGTGACCAAAAATATGATTTGATGTTTCTCTCTCATGACTCAGAAACCAGCTGTTCTTCAGGAGGTGGACTCGCTAATGTTAGCATAGCATGTGCTGAGGAATAACCATCATCAGTGACATCACACATCAGCTGATGTGTTGATGATGTCATGATCACACAGACAGTGATCAGCCGTCAGGACTTTTATCATATTACATAGTTTATTTTATTTATTTATACATTTATATAGCTATTATAAGTTCTGTGAGTAGCATAAACAAGCTACAGCCAGCATTACATCACAGAACAGAGTGCTACAGTGATACATAACAAATAACTGAACTTTATAAACTATGAATATACATAATAATAATAATTGTTTCTATGTCCTGAGTTTTATTCAATTAAATAAAACAACTTTATTATCAATCCTCAGACAGACATGAGATCATCGAGCACCTCAGAGATCACACACACACCTCAGCCACCTGTGTGTATGTTTTGCATTGATGTATGTGTGTATGTGTGTGCCTGTGTGTGTGTGTGTGTGTGTGTGTGTGTGTGTGTGTGTGTGTGTGTCTGACCGTCCACAAAGGCAGATCCATCCTTCACAAAGTCCAGCAGCTGATCGAAGATGGAGGTGATCGAATGCTTTGCCACAACAAAATGCCGCAGAGGAGACGGATCTACAGCGTCCATGACACCTGACACACACACACACACACACACACAGACACACACAGACACACAGACACACAGACACACACACACACACACACACACAGACACATACATCAACACAAAAAACACACACTGTTGATCTACAGATGGAGACTCAACAGTCTGCTGACTATTTCTAATAAACACACACACACACACACACACGGCTGGGGTGTGTGTTTACCGTGTTCCAAGCGTCTCTCGGGTTCAGAGGTCAGGCGTGTTTGTAGGGTCCATGTCTGCAGAGTCGCCAGCAGCTCCCATCATCCCTCTGTTCACCACATCGACCACATCAGACTCACAAACACTGACCGGATTGTCAGCATGCAAAGCTCAGCTTACACTGTGTGTGTGTGT
>OZ023166.1:582500-585000 GCA_963678695.2 Diplodus puntazzo
AATAAAAATGAGGACTTTCATTATTATACATAAAAAAAAACACATGAGAACAGAAGAGTCCAGCTGCTGAACGTGTTCATGATGAAATGATGAACGTCGTTTTGCAGCTTTAATCTTCTGAAGGACGTTTTCGTGCTTCTTGAGCTCGTCGGGTCAACAGGAATCAAAAGTCGAATCATAAAGTTGAGTGTAGCTTCTTCTGAAATGATGAATTCTTAAACAGATTAATCTAAAGTCTCACTTTCGTTGTCATTAACGACTGATCCATCGTTAGTTCTGATCGACGTGATCAGATGTCTTGTTCAGTTTCTGTCAGACGCAGACGAGCAACAGATCCTCACTGCTGTCTTTGTTCCAGACTAAAGATTCATCGATCACCAAAATAATTGTCTGTTAATTTTCTGTTGATCAACTTATTGATAAATATTGTGGCTCCGCAAACTACAATATGGCAACACAGTCCATGTTCACAGAAACCTGTTTGATGTTCACTTCTGTTTGACCCTCTTTGGATTCGGCCTCAAACTAAATGAGACATTTGAAGATGATCAAACAGTTTATTGATGAATCATGGAGGTGATCGTGGTTTACACCCGACACGTTTAAACAACCACTGGACAAATATCATTTGTGGCTTTAATCCTTCCACGTGAATCCTGTTTGTATGAATGACTTTGTGACCCGTCACACTGAAACAGAATCAGCACGGATTGTTTTTAATAGGACACTCGTATGAGAACAATAAATACCCAGATGACACGTCGCTGTTCACATCGACTCGGCTGAACTTCCTGCAGCTTCGTCTGAGCTGAACACGAGTCGTTTAAGAAGACGTGGAACATTAAAGTGTACGAACCTGCTGTGTGTTTGTGTCGTCCAGGAGCCGCCGTCCTCCGACCTGTCCAGGGTGACTCCTCTCAGCTCCTGGCTCATCTTCAGAAGAAACTCCAACAAGGGGGACAACCGCAAAACCAAAGGGTCCCGGAGAACCTCCAAGGTCAGACTGACAAGAACCTCCATCCTGCAGGTCACCAATGTACAAATACAGAGAATATTTAATAATGATACTTTCATATTGATCATCTTTACTTATTGATTATCAATATGTAACATGAAATACAGTTTGAACAACATAATGCAAATATACGACACAAAGAGAGGACACATTGATAAACAACAGCATCCTGACATCCGGCTCAAACAACAAATCTGCTCAGAAGTTTTATTTTCCTTCTCGTCAGTAAAATCTCATGTTCAAAGAAAGATTATGTAAAAAAATGACATGTTCAGGAGGAGCCAATGAGCTGAGAGCAGCAGACAGGAAGTGAGACGGACACACGTGTTGTTGGTTTGAGTCTGAACAACCACAACAGAAATATTCTGTACCATCAGAGGCTGTGTTGGGCCAATCACAGCCAGGTAAACACACACAGGTAGATCAGTCACCTGTTCATATTGTGATGCAAACACATTATATATTAGTTACATAGATACACATCAAAACCACTCTGATCCCAAACAGAACCGCATCATTTAAAGCACCTCTCTACGTGTCTCTGTTTGTTTGCAGCATGGTCTTCCAGGACCTCCAGGACCTCCAGGACCTCAGGGGCCCCCGGGCCCCCCCGCCCCCCTCCTGCCTCAGCAACAGGAGCTGATCCAGGAGCTGCAGCTCAAACTGAGAGGTGACAGCTGACACAGAGACACCGAGACTGATCAAACATCACACTGCTCTCTACAGCAGAGCTAGGCTAGCACATCCCCTTGCTTCCAGTCTCTGTGCTAAGCTAAGCTAACAGTTTCCCCCTGCTTCCAGTCTCTATGCTAAGCTAAGCTAACAGTTTCCCCCTGCTTCCAGTTTCTCTGCTAAGCTAAGCTAACAGTTTCCCCCTGCTTTCAGTCTCTGTGCTAAGCTAAGCTAAGCTAAGCTAAGCTAAGCTAAGCTAACAGTTTCCCCCTGCTTCCAGTCTCTATGCTAAGCTAAGCTAACAGTTTCCCCCTGCTTCCAGTTTCTCTGCTAAGCTAAGCTAACAGTTTCCCCCTGCTTTCAGTCTCTGTGCTAAGCTAAGCTAAGCTAAGCTAAGCTAGCAGTTTCCTCCTGCTTCCAGTCTCTGTGCTAAGCTAAGCTAAGCTAACAGTTTCCCTCTGCTTCCAGTCTCTGTGCTAAGATAAGCTAAGCTAAGCTAACAGTTTCCCTCTGCTTCCAGTCTCTGTGCTAAACTAAGCTAAGCTAAGCTAACAGTTTTCCCCTGCTTCCAGTCTCTGTGCTAAGCTAGGTCTTTGTGCTGAGATGACCTGATCTCCATCAACACTTGAATTTGTTTCCAAAATATGTTTATTAAATAAAAATAAAATCATTAACGTTCAAAAAGTCTAGAATGTGTTTAGTTACAAGTTACAGTTAGTTACATTACAAACGGATATTACTTGTCCAGGCAGCAGACTTCAGTTTTTCACTTTTCACTCACTGATTTCTGTAAGTAGGTTATATAAACACATC